>LOEQ01004327.1:16070-29107 GCA_001685075.1 Bramus lutescens | reverse complement strand
CACTTGGGAGGCAGAGGCAGGCAGATCTCTGTGAATTCAAGGACAGCCTGGTCTACAGAGTGAGTTCCAGGGCAGCCAAAGGTACACAGAGAAACCCTGTCTCAAAAAAATCCCAAAAATTAAAAATAGAGTTTAAAATAAAGCCACGTAAAGATAAAATATACACAGATAATCTGGATACTGTATGTTATTTTGTTGTCTTTGAATTGTTTGATGGCTGAGCAAGGAGCAACAGCTGCTAAAAGACATTTGATTTTAAATGCTGCTGGATTAATCCAACATATATATATATTTGAAAATGCCTTGACTTTAAAAGTTAAGTCAAAAGGCATGTTACTTTGAAGAAGAGGCTTTGCTTTTGTTTCCACAGGAAATGAGAGGCTGTAGATTCATTGCGGATTAAGAAAAATCAGGTTTGATCAATGAAAAACCCCTGAAAAATCTCTGAGCAGATGGCCCTGATCCAACATTTCAGAGGACTTCTGTTGGAGTTTCCTCTGAGTTCTACATCTAGAGCAGCCTCAAAACTGCTGGCTAAGAAGGTCAAGCCTCACTGAACACTCCAGTCAGGACTTGACCATAATCCCAAATTTTCTTTAGGTCCCCATAAGACTATCAGTGCCCCCAGTCAGCAGTAAGTAGCCTAGAAGACTACACCCATAGTCCCAAAAAATGGATTATGGATATTTGTCTTTGTTTAGAGTGTTGGTTACAAGTTGTTATGGATAATAGTAGGGAAAAATGCTAAACAAAGGAGATTAGATTCAGAGTTCTTGCTTTGAAAAGAAAAAAAATGGAAGTACTGTGGGACAGTAGTCTTGTATCCTGTAAAGATTTGACAGTTGTATTGGTTTAATAAAACACGGATTGGTTAGTAGCCAGGAAGTATAGGCAGGGCAACAAGAATAGGAGAATTCTGAGACCAGGAAAGGCTCAGTCTTTAATCATCACCCAGACCCAGGAAGCAAGATGAGAATGCCTCACTGATAAAAGGCACCAATCCATGTGGCTAACACAGACAAAAATTATGGGTTAATTTAAAATGTAAGAGTTAGCTAAAAATATACCTAAGCTATTGGCAAGCAGTGTTGCAATTAATATAGTTTCTGTGTGATTATTTTGGGTCTGGGTGGCTGGAAAACTGATGAGCAGTCTCTGTCAACAGTGAAGGCTAACTCTGAGTAAGCTGTCTTATGAAGTCTCTAGTGGAATATGCAATATTGTCATGTGGGTACTACAGTAATAGCAATCCAGGTACTGAAAGAAAGAATGCACCTGAAGGCTTGAGGAACGAGCAGTAGGCCAGTGTCTGGGGAAGAAGCTGGGGAATAATAAGCAGTGGATGAGGACTTGGTGCTTTTCCCAGTGAGAAGAGCCCTGTAGTCCTGTAGCGACTACTTCTACTTTGACTAAGATGAGAAGGTATGTGGTGGCATGGGTGAGGAAAAGAGTCCCTCCTCCCCTTGCCACTTGCAGCAGGTGGAGGACCTGACCCACCCCCTCACCAGCAGCAGCACAATAGAGCCAACCCTGTCGGCAGAGTGGTGGGTGAGCCAGAGCCCCCATGTTGTGAGCATGAGAGAGCTGCCCCCATTATTCATCCGTCATGTGGCAGCATGGGTGGGTGGGGAGGAGAGATGCCCCCCATAGATGCCTGGGGCAGATGGAAGAGCTGGCCCTGAGGTCTTAAGAGCAGGAGAGCTGTTTCTGCCCCTCAACAGCTGCAGCGCTCAGGAGAGTGGCCCTGACACTCACCTAAGCCACAATGGAGCTGGCCCTGAAGGAATAAGTGTGGGAGAATGGACCCTGAGGGACTGCCCCACCCCTTGCTCATGCTGCAAGGGATGAACTAGCGTGGGTAATGTTGGAGAGCTTGCCCAGTGGTGAAGACTGGAAAGCTGGTGGGCTGACCAACCCTGCAGCCACCCAGGCCCAGAACCAGGGTTAAGTGTTGGCCCATTCCATCATTCACCCCATCTGTGATCTCATGGAGCATGGAAGAAAGGTCAGTCCTGTGGACCCAGGGATGCAGATCTTCACAACAGGGCAGCGATAGAATTTCCTGGAAAAGTCGCAGTGAGGGTGATAAATGCCAGCATAGAAAGATGTATGAGTAAAGGGCATTACTGTGTGACTCGTGTCTCACTATTCCCCCTTTCTTCCTTACCATCTTTTTCTCTTAAATTTCATTTTATTTTTATTTGGAGAGATGGGATTGGGAGGCATGATGTGAAAGACACAAAGAATAAAAAAAAAGGAAGGCATCAGACATAATTGTTCTTCTCATTTTAAAGGGATTTTGATGAGAGGACACATGAACGGGTATGTAGTGGTTTGAATGAGAATGCCTGCCCCATAGGCTCCTATGTTTGAATACTTGGTCCCCAGTTGGTAGAACAGTTTGAGAAGAATTAGGAGGTGTGACCTTGTTAGAAGAAGTGTCATGAGGGCCATCTTTATTAAGTTTCAAAAGTCCATGCCATCCCAGTGAGCTCTCTCTCTCTCTCTCTCTCTCTCTCTCTCTCTCTCTCTCTCTCCCTACCTCTGCCTCATGTTTGTGGATTACCAGGTAAGCTCTCAGCTACTGCGCCAATGCTGTGCCTGCCTGCTCGTGTGCTGCCATCCTCCCTGCTATGCTATGATGGTCATTGACCCTAACCCTCGGAAACTGCGAGCACCAATTTGAATGCTTTCTTTTATGAGTTGCCTTGGTCCTGGAGTCTCAGCACAGCAATAAAAAGTAACTAAGATGGGGTCTACCTTAGAGTTTATAGCCACTGCCTGGGACTACACCTTCATGTCGCCCTATGAGCTTGTCTGGTCTAGCTCCGAATCATTCTCGTTTGAGAATCCTGTCATGTTTTCAGTGAGAATCTCATGCAGCTGAGAAAGCTAAAGGTGCATAAAGAGAGAGAGGGAGAAAGAGAGAGACAGAGAGAGGATGCTGGTGGCAGCGGTGAATCAGCACAGCCTTAGAAGAAGGGGTGGCTTTACTCTCTTTTTTGCTGGGATGCCATTCATTTTCACCATTTTGTTTTTCTATTTGTGGGGTTCATTTGTTTCTTTTTGAGTCTGTATTTTAATTACATTTCTCTCTTCCCTTTCCTTCTCCCAAACCCTGCCATATACCCCATACAACTCTCCTTCAAATTCACAACCTCTTTTCTTAGCAATTGCTACTGCATGCATATATTCCTAAATATCATCTGCTGTCTTACTTAGCCAGTGTTCTGTTGCTGTGACGAGACACCGTGACCACAGCAACTCTTATAAAGGAAAGTACTACACTGGGGATTGCTTGCAGTTTCAGAGGTTTAATACATTATCATCATGGCAGGAAGCATGATGGGAAACTTGCTGGCACACAGGCTGACATGGTGCTGAAGAAGAAGCTGGAAGTTCTACATGTAGATCTATAGACAGCAGAAAGAGAGAGGCACAGGATCTAGCTTGAGCATTTGAAATCCCCAAACCTGTAGCATGAATTCTAATTGTTCTTAGTAAAACAAACAAACAAACAAAAAAACCAAACCAAACAAAACAAAAAAAATTCGGAGTTAGATACAGGGGTTAATGCTGAAGATCAGAGAAGCAGAAAAACCAGCTACTAGAGAGTTCTTTTACCTCTACCAATGCTCAGACTGAAGGGAGATCCTGTCCTCAGACTGCATCTCCTGACTCCATCTGGCTCTACCAAACCAAACCTCAGGCTGCACTGAGCCCCTGTCTTCTTCTACCTTATATTCCTCTCTCCACTCAGCCATATCACTCCTGTCTCCACTTCCCTAGTGCTGGGCTTAAAGGCATGTGATCCCAAGTGCTGGGATCTCCTTTGTATGAGCGCTGTTTCTCTCTTAGACAGATTCAATCTCATGTAGGCCAGGGTGGTCTTGAACTCACAGAGATCCATCTGCCTCTGTCTCCCTGTCTTGGGATTAAAGGTGCATGCCACTGCTCCTTGGCCTCTAGTGGGTTAGCTCTGCACTCTGATCTTCAGGCAAGCTTTATTTGTTAAAACATAAAGGAAACACTAAGTAAACCCACCCCCAACGACACACTTCCTCCAAGGTCACACCTACTCCAACGAGGTCACACCTCCTAATCCCTATCAACTAGCACCACTCCCTGTTGACCACACGATCAAATATATGACTCTATGGGGACCATTTTTATTTAACCACCACTCCCCGGCTCCCTTAGGCCTGTAGCCATACCACAATGCAAAAATGCATAGAGTCCAACTTCAAAAGTCCCCATAGTCTATCACAGTTTCAACACCACTTAAAAGTCCAAGTTCAAAGTCTCTTCAGAGACACATGGCAATCTCTTAACTGTAATTCCCTATAAAATCAAAATCAAAGAGTAGATCAGACTTCCAGCATACAATGACTGAGAATACACATCATCATTCCAAGAGGGAGAGAAGGAAGCATAGGGCGCAAACATTGAAAACCGGCAGGACAAACTCCAAAGTCTGCATCTCTGTGTTTGATGCCAAAGTGCTCCTCAGAACCCCAATTCCTTTCAGCTTTGTCTAGTGCAACATAGTTCTCCTTCTCACTGGTTCCACACCCAGTCTGCCGCTTTCTTCAGCAGGCATCCCATGATTCCGGCGTCCCCAGCATCATGGGGTCTCTAAGGCAATGCAGGCTTCACCTTCACAGCTTCACAGGATAGCCTCTTTTGGCTTTCATGCAGGAATACCTCTGACACATGCTTGGCCTCAGAGACTTTCCTTGGACAGGGAGAGAGATACTATAACCTCTCTTTTTTTTTTTTATCCATGTGACTGAAGCTGTCAAGTTCTGCTGCTTGCTGGGGCTGGAACACGACTCCCTCATTCAGTTACATCTGCATCATCTTTCTGTTTTCAGTGGCTTCCTTCACGGCCTAAACTTTTCTTTAATTCCTTTCTATAAGTTGGAAGTTTAGTTGTATGCGTCTTCCTCTGAGGTTACCACTCCCTTTATTTCATTTAACTGCAGGCTTTTCTTTAGTTTGTTTGTCTATTTTGGCATAGGACTTAGCTCCCTTACACTTCTTTGATGCCCCCTTTTTCCTCAAACTGCATATTTTGTATTCTTCCTTGCTCAGCTTGTACCTTTTTGTTACAGATCTGCATAAGACTGACCACTAATAACTGTGAGACACCGTCTATACTGTTTTGACATCTCTTTTTTCCAAAGCTGTTAATCCAAAAACTCTTTATTTAGCCTCAAGAAGTCTTGTTGAACAAGAGGAAAAAGCAGCCACATTTTTGACCAAAATATCACAAGAACAAACTCTAGGACACTCACTAATATGCCTTTTCCCTTTGAAACCTCTTAAGCAGGGCTGGCATAATCTACATTGCTCTCATCACCGCTGTCTTCCCTGCTATAATGGTCTGTCCTTTCCCTTTAGGAGACAAGCCCCACCCACTCCCTCCCCAGTCCACCACTGAGGCAAGTGGATCTTCCTTCTGCTTCCAGTCTGAACTTCCCTTTCCATCTCTCTCTCTCTCTCTCTCTCTCTCTCTCTCTCTCTCTCTCTCTCTGAGGCAACTTCTGTCTCTCCCTTCTCCCCACTTCTCCTTTCCCCCTCTTTGTTTCTTTCTCTCTCTCTCCCTCCCTCCCTCCCTCCCTCTGCATCTCTCTCTGCTCTTCCCTCTTCTTCTCTCCTTCCCTTCCATAACCCACTAAATAAATACCCAGCTTTACTCTGCATGGCATGCCTATCCATCTCAGGTGGCCACACGGCTTCCTGCCTGGGACCTGGCTGCCTTTGTGGCCTGCTGTGGTCTCAGGACCTGTTGCCCACTGCCTGCCACCCCTCAGGGACCTGCAGCATTTTGCTTAAACCATTACACCTACTCCTACCAGTATGCCCATTAAATTGCTCAACTGCTTTCCTAATTCACATTCTGCCAACAAGAAGCATAGTGAAACCCACACAGCAATATCCGACTCCCGGTACAAACAATGTTCTATTTCTGTGAAGTGATACTATGACCATAGCAACTCTTATAAAGGAAAATATTTAATTGGAACTTGCTTACAGTTTCAGAGGTTTAGCCCATGATCAGCATGGGCAGAAGCATGGTGACACAAAGGCAAACATGGTGCTGGAGCAGGAGCTGAGACTTATACATCTGGATCCACAGACACCAGGAAGAAAGAGCTTGAGCACTGGAAAGCCCAAAGTTCACACCTAGTGACACACTTCCTCTAGCAAGACCAGTACCTACCAAGTAGCTCTATTCTCTAAAGACCAAGCTTTCAAATATAGGAGCCTATAAGGACCATTCCATTTCAAACCACCACTCCTATTGAGTCCATGTAATTTTACCACCCTTTATAGACACGGAAACCAAGCTCCTCTCCTTTCTCTGGGCCAGCAGTGAGCTTGTAAAGCACCCATGCAAGGTGTGACCTTTACTCTTTTGAATGACAGGGAAAATGAAGTATTGGAGGGAGATAAATTTAAAGAACAGAAGTACCAGCAGCTTGAATGCTTTCTCTTGCAGCTCGTTTCAATGGATAGAGAGAGATTAGAGAGTTCACTAAACCAAGGTCCTCTTTCTTCTGGGAAATCACAATGTTGACTGTCTTTGATGAGGCTCTGCCAGTGGCAGCTGTTTCTAAATAGCCCTTTATAACAGCTGACAAGGAGGCTTTCAGGTGTACCTGGTAGGCATGTCAACAAGTATAAACACACGCTGGAGTGTTTCCCTCCCTCAGTCCAACTTGATGATCAAATTCAATTTCATATAAAAATCTCGACATGCACTTGAACTCAAAGATGAGTGTGCAGGGCATTCTGCTGTGCCAGCTCCTGTTGGGCATCTCGACTCTTCTGCAGAGCTGTCTCCCTGGAGCTCCTGCAGAGGAACACCTCCCAGTGCAACCAGGAAAGGTGAGAGGGAGTGGCTGTCTGGTGTTTAAAGATTTGCAGCTTTTGGAACGATTTTTCAAATTTCAAGGTTTCAGAACACCTCTTTCTGTTTTGAAAATATGATTCATCCATTTCTGCCTCCTGCTATTCATTTCAGAATTACACAGCAGGATTTGTTAAAAAAGACTGCAGGCGACCATCAACCTCCTCAAAGGCAGTGTCTCTGTGTAAACATCCCACAGGCAGAGTGCTCGAGGCTGTTTATTTCCTCCAGTCTTCACTGCACTTGGGCTCAAGTCTTGAATGTGGGAACCCTTTGCCTTGTGAGCCATATTTCTTTAATTTTTTCTTTCCTTTTTTTTTCTTCTTTTTGGTTTTTCAAGACAAGGTTTCTCTGTGTAACTAGCTCTTATAGACCAGGCTGACCTCAAACTCACAGAGATCCTTCCGCTTCTGCCTCCCAAGTGCTGGAATTAAAGATATGCGTCATCACCACCAGGCATGTGAACCCTATTTCTAAACAGGGATTTAGTTGCTGCTGTTGAACAAGTCGGGAAGAGCTTCATGTATTGGGGCTAACGGACTCCCCTCCCTGTTTCCCTGCTCTCTGGACACAGTAGATGATGTTGATGCTCTTGGGAAGCAATCACAAGAGAACGGGACTGTGCATTGGCTTCACAGTGCAGGATTTGCTTTGTGATCATGTCTGATTACAAACTAGGCACACAGTCATGGAAAGTGGCATGGAAGGATCTAGAAACAGCTATAAGTAGAAATGGGTTTGGTATTGTTTGTTTAGATATGTGTACTTGCTTGGGGGAAAAATTAGACTTAAAAAGATTTAAAAAAAACTAGAAAAAGCGATACCAATTTATTAAATTCAAACAGGAACACAATTCAACCACCCACTCCTTTTC
Organism: Bramus lutescens; assembly: GCA_001685075.1. Classification (NCBI taxonomy): domain Eukaryota; kingdom Metazoa; phylum Chordata; class Mammalia; order Rodentia; family Cricetidae; genus Bramus; species Bramus lutescens. The sequence goes on along the minus strand of LOEQ01004327.1, from coordinate 21,317 downwards.
CATAGACACAGTGACCCAGCCTACCAGTTCTGCTCTCAGGGAAGGGAAGTAGTCCAGAGTACAACCAACAGATACCAAAGTAGAACATAAGAACTGTAAACGTAAAGTAAAATTACATTAATGCTCTTTTTTTCTCTGTAAAAGAGTGAGCATTCTTGTAAATACAATGATTTGAGAAAAGTAACTTACTTTAATAAAAATATCATTTTCCAATTCCAGAGTAGCAAGTGTCCACATGAGACAGTGGATTCCAAGCAGCCTTTTTCTCTTTAATCAGCCAAGCAGTATAATTAGGATACTGCCTAAGAGTGCTTCCTCTCTTGTGGAAGACAATAGCTAAGCTTAGAGCACAGACACTGCCTCCCTGGCAAGGAGGGGACAGAGTTCTTCTCATGTTGGGAACTGGAGGTCTGAAGACTTCACTGCGCGGGTGTATTGTGGATTTTCGAGGGTCTGGAAAATTCCAGCTGCTTCCAAGTCCAGTATCAAATAGAGCAACCAGCTACAAAAGTGAAAAGAGTATTTCAGGAAGGGAGACTCTTGCAGGCCTCAACGATTCGCCCTGTGTAAGCTGCGACTTTGTCTCTGATGTAGCAGAGGGGGGCCTGACACACCCTGGCGTGCGCAGCAGCTGTAGTAGTTTTTGATGCTTATTTTTTGAGCAAGGCATAGGCAAATCGGAGTTAAGCTTAGAGAGAAGAAGTTTAGGCACAAGGCTGAAGTTAACTTTCTGGATGCGAGGACTGAGAGCTAGCCTGAACACTAATGAAAGATTTCAGGCAAAAAAGTCAGGGCGAGCTGCCAGTACACAGTCTAAGCTTGGCAGACAGACGGGGCAGCCCTGTCAGGGAGCGCTCTGCACATTTTACCAGAAGGTAGAAATAACAGATCTAAATGCAGCCAACATATTGATTTATTCTCTTTGTAGTGGACATGGCTTTTTATTAAAGAAAGCAGATATTCAATAGTGTTAACTAGTAATGGGAATTGACTTTTCACTAATTGCACAGACCTTGGCATTAATACACTTTAATGGAACCTGGGCTCTGTGGTCCTTCAGATCAATCCTCTGGTTTTTTTACTCTAGGTCTTCCTGGTCAAAGGACGCAAATAGCATTGTAAATGACAAGACCTTTAGAAACATTTATTATTATTATTATTATTATTATTATTGTTATTATTATCCGTGAGTAGGCAGAGGGGTTTTCTTTTACTCTAGAAGACTAGAGAGAGGAATCATTTTATAATGTGTAAAATCTGTTGAAACTTTGTGGTCTCAAAGAACTTGGAGTTTGATGCCAAGTGTTTAGAATTCATTTATGAACGCCGAGAGTTCAGTTTCCCATGTACCTGGCTTGGCCCTGCCCTCGCTGCAGTCTCTGGGGCAGGAGACTCATCATTTATTTAGTGTTCATTTGTTAGATTTATGAAAAGTAAATAGGATCCCTGACAGTTGCAAGGCTTACGGTGGACCGGGACCTGGAGATGTGAGCCCCTGCGCTGTGCTAACAAAACTCTGCAGAAGAACCTGACCTCAGCTGAAGGTCTAGAGTGGGGTCACCTAGTCCTCACCTTCACGTTCCTGCACGTCCCACGAGGGCAAATGTCCCATGTCCATCTGTCCAGGGTTGAAGTCTAGATTCTTCTACTGGGCTTGGAAGATGAAGTGGTCTCTTTGGGGTGAAGCAGTTTTGTATCTAAACCGTGGCCCTTGAGGGTCTGTGTGCGCACGGGGTGGGGGGTGTCTCATTCATCTGTGACCGTGATTTTGCATAAAGTTATAATCAGTTACATACCATTTTAGTCTCTGATTATTCAAACTTAAATGCCAAAACAAAGGAAGGAGGTGAGAGAAAAGAAGAGAAGAAAGGAAGATATGAAAGAAAGGAGGGAGGGAAGGAGGGAGGGAGGAAGGGAGGGAGGAAGGAAGGAAGGAAGAAAAATGTTCTCAGGGCTGTGGGTTGAGAGATTCAAATTAAAAAGATTTTTAAAAATTAAAGATTTATTATATATGCAAGTCTTCTAGCTCCTGAGGCCCCTTTAATGATTGGTAGTTGAGATGAGTTTCATCTCTGAATTCACTTGGCACTTGGCAGAAGCTAGGTCTGTGAGTGGATGCATTCTTTGCTTTTCATAGTGCTGAGCCTATTGTATGTCAGACACTGTTTCACCATGTACCAGGCAGACCTAACTTGCAGTTTCTAACTGAGTGGGGATAACAATTGAAGAGCTGAGTTAACCTTTCCAAATATGACTTCTGTATAGCAAGAAATGCTGGTGGACATGGCAGAGAGGTACAGGAAGAAGGAGAAAGAGACAAGTAAGTAAGTAAGTAAATATGAATGGAGATGGTGATGTTTAATTGTCACCACGATGGTGTTTAGAATCGCTATGGAGACAAATCGTGGGAGTATCTGTGAGGGATTATCTTGGTTAGGTTCATTGAGGTGAAAAGTCCCCCTCTAAATGTGGGCATCAGCAAACTGCAGACTCGGATCTCAGAGTGAGTGAAATGGAGAAAGAAGGCTTTTCTATCTTTTCATGTTGATGTCATGTGACCAGCTGCCTCATACCTTTGCCGCCATGACTTCCTGGCTGCAACGGAGCACCATACCCTCAAACTGTGAGTCCTTGTGTGTCTTTGCCATGTATTTATACCAGCAATGTGTTAATGCTGGATAAATCCATCCAGGAATTAACCCAATACCTATGCCAATATCCATCACACCTGCTTGTCTTCTTATAATTCCTCCGGCCATGTGGTTAGTCAACATCGCTCCCCCCATTTACTGCAAGTTTTCCTGTATGTATTTACTTTTTTTAGAAAACACGTATGATTTATACTTTTTTCAGATGATTTTCTATTCTCCCCAAACTGATGCATGCAGTACTGAAAATAACAGGAAGGCTTTTTCATACAAAAACATAAGGTGCATGAAGCATATCAAATGCTTGCGCGAAGGAGTTTCTCACTGCCCATCAGAGTAACACAGTTTCCAGCAGGTGAGTCTTCACTCCCTGCCCTGTTGGACTGGGGGTTCCTTTTCTGAAGCATGCCTTCCCTCTGAAACCAAGACGTATTTTCAGAAGTCAACAAAGCTTTCTGGCAATCACATAACCCTTTGACTTAAAGGAGTCAAATGTCCCCTTCTTGGGCCTCACCTCTGTCCTCCTAGCTTACTGTCCTGGATAGGCATGAGAGGCATCTCAGAGTCTCACAGAGCCTTTGCTGTGTCTTTGGCCCTGCAAAAAACGGTGCACCCCTGGACTGCCATGTTGAATTATTTTCAACAGTAGAAATTCTTTAATGCCACATCTCAGACCAAGCTCTAATTTGAAAGTAATAACATTTGGGCAAAGCTCGGCTGTACTTAGTTGCTGCCAAGGGCTTGGTGGGTTTGGAGGTAATTGGTTTTACTCAGTTGCTGATGCTTCACTTGGACAAATGAGAAATCAAACTACAGCTCAGTTTGCAGAAAAGCATGCATCAGCAGGTTCATGCAACTACTATTTCAGGGCTTGTTATGTTATTGGCAATAAAATGCAACTAATATACTGTTAATTAATATTGCATCCTACAGCTACTTTATCACATAATTAATCAGAGTGATAAAGTTACAGGAAACGCTTGCTCACCTTTAGTGTCTCTGTATCGCATTGAAGCACTTGTATTTACGCACAATAGTTGTTATGGTCAACACTGCCAAGTGTTTGCTTGTCCCTGGATGAATGTATTCTATTTTCAAACACTAACTTGCCCCTCAGGAATATTTTATTTAGCAAGACAGGACTTAAAGCGAAAGGGTAACCATTTCTGATCGTAACCTTGGCTTTGTGCTTCTGGTAATTATCCTTTAATTGCATTACCCTATTTGAAATAGAGTTGTAATTGGAAAAAAACAATTTGACATTCCCTGATGCTTACTCTGACATGCACTATTTGCTTTTTATTCAAATGTAAATTTTCTCCATAATACTATCAAAGAAAGAAAAAAATTAAGCAAAATTGAAATGTCAGTAGCAATTTCTGACATGCAGGCAGCGTCATTCACGAGCATTGTCTGGGAGCCAAGACCTTCAGTTCAGAGAGAAAGAAAAAACTCAAGCTATGAAATTAGCATGCTCTGAGTGCAGGGAGAGGTGGATGGCAGAACCATGGATCTGTCCCTTTGGGAGACGTGCCCACTTTGCACAATGGCTTCAAAGTATCAAGTCAGCTGCCAGCTCTAATTTTTGGATGAATGTCTCTTTGTGCTTGCAATAAAAATGTTTTTCCTTCAAAAGGGAAGGACCACAAACTTAACTCTGTTTCACCCCAGCATTGGGAAGGTGTGATTTTAATCTGGAGCATGTATGAGGCAGTCCTGGAAGTGACGCCTCTGACTCCCGGCTCCTGCTACACACTTCTGCAATCCTTTCCCTTTGGTTGTGAACTGGACCTTTTGACTCGCTTCTAATGAATAGAACATGGCAAAAGTAATGGCGTGTCACTTCGAAGATTAGGTTACACAAAGTACTGTGGCTTCTGCGGCCACTTCCCTGCCTATCTCTCTCGAAGCCTTGCTCTTCTGGAAGCTAGCTGCCATTTGGGGAGCTGGTCTATGGTGAGACCATGTGGTAAACTGAAGGAGCTTTCTCTCCATCAACCAAGGAAGGAGGAAGGCTCTCACTATCGTAACTCACTATCTTGTCAACATTGTGGAAGTAACCATCCCTTAGCTGGCCCTGCAGATGAGCCCCCAGGCTCAGTGAATCTCTCACTGAAACTCCATGAGACCCTGCAAGCCAGTGGTGCCCAGTCAAGCAGCACCTGGATTTGTGAAACTCAGAAACCAAAGAAACAAACAAATGCTGCTTAGAGTTACTAAGTTTAGACAAGGTAATTTGTTAAAATCAATAGATAAACAATACAGGGATGGAGAGCTAAGTCTAGATGGATTTGACTTGTGCTATTTGGTAAGGGAAAACAGGAACAGGAGAAGCAAAATCTTATTTTTATTTATTCTTAATATACCTAATGCCAGATCTTTATAAATTTGGATTTATCATTTGATCCCAGTGGTTGACATCAAGTTTACCAATCCTTAATAGTATGATTTTGTCAAAATTTCCCTTATGGCCTAAGTTTTATCAGTGCTGTATGTGGTGTATGATAGGTGACTGCTGCCATCTCTGTGGGTGCTCCTTCAGTGACTGCTGCCATCTTTGTGGGTGCCCCTTTAGTGACTGCTGCCATCTTTGTGGGTG
>LOEQ01004326.1:100455-111287 GCA_001685075.1 Bramus lutescens | reverse complement strand
GCGGGAGGGTTCCTGGGGCTTGCTAGCTGGCTGGACTAGCTTCCCTGCGCAGCGCTGGTTCTAAGACACCTGACACCAGCCTCCGGTTTCCAATGCACACAGAGTAGCACTTGTACCCACACATATGTGTGCTCACACACATGCAAACACGAATACACATGAACACCACGAACACAGAGAGAGAGAGACAGAGAGAGACAGAGAGAGAGTTAAAGCACAATAAATGAACACAATTCTCAGCATAATCTGTTTCTTCTCAATTCTGGATGCTGCCATATTTCAGGATCCTGGATGTGAGATCTCTCTCCTGTCACACCATCATAGGAAATGCATTCCTTTCGATCTGTTTTGATGGATTTCTTGTATTTAGAAACAATGTGATTTTCTTTTTTCTTTTCTTTCTTTCGCTTTTGTTTTCCGGAGACAGGATCGCTTGTCAGCAATGTAATTTTCTTGCCAATCAACAGTCCGCTGAAGCACAGCGTGAAGACTCTTCCAGATGGGTTTAACAGCGATGCTCAGCTGGCATGAGAGGAGGGGTCACCTGGAGCAGTTGCCTTCAGGTGCCACCTGAATGGAACCCACCCGCCACCCTGTGAAAGGTGAGACCTGGCCCCACCATCAGAAAACCGATGCTCGCACCAGAGCGCACTCTCGCGACCCCAAGCTTCAGGACCGCAGCTCTGGGCCCCCTCTCTAAATCCACGCCCCTTCTCGACCCAACTCCGGCACCAACTCCGAGACCCCGATACCGGGTGCGATTATGTATTCCCCCCAGGATCTCAGCTGGAGACTTCTGCCCCAAGACCCACGCTGGAGGGGACTCGGTGCTCTCGGGCGCCGCCTAGCGCTGGCCAGGTCGGCCGCCTGCGCTCTCGGACTCGCTGCCCCCACGNCAGCGCTGGCAGCTAGAGATTGCTCCTGCCTTGGAATCCAGGCGTCTTTCTTTGGGGTCCCAGAAGCGCGGGGTGTGCAGTGGAGGGCACTGATGGGACAGGGGTATGGTCCAGGTCCCGCTTGTCCCTGCCGTGGGAGGAAGGCGCCCTGAGGCCGCGCTGAGCCAGCTTTGAAACCATCCCGGGACTCCTGCAGTTTGTTAACAGTGGCAGGAACCTTTTTAGAAGACAAGTATCTGAACCCCACCCCAGGCCGATTGACTTGGGGGTAGTAGTGCAGAATGTGTGTATTTTTCACTCTCACCCAGTAAGTCCTAAGGCCCTCAGTGTTAAGAATACCTACTTAACTATGTGTGAGCTGCGGGTCTCTTTTGCACCAAGCCTTCTAAACTGCTTGTGCACGTCCTTGCGTCCTTCTAAAGGCTTGTCTCTGCACTAACCCGACCTAGACAGCATAGGTCCTAGGTCTAGCCTGGGTGATTCACCCTCACCCAGGAGGAGGAGTGGGGGCTCTGTGTTAGGCACCAGAGGCCTGCGAGGTAATTACCATTGTGCTTGCCTGGTTAAAGCATTCTCAAGACTAGAATCTGGATCCTTCCTTGAACTTCCTGTCCAGCTGGTGTTGCCAGGTCTAGCAAATAAAAGTGCAGAATGTTCAGTTAAATGTCTCTCAGATCAAACCGTAAATATTTTTTTCGTTTATCTCAAATACTGTGCAGGGAGGCCTGTGAATGCAGTGCTTGTGAAGTGGGGGAAGAGAATTAGGGGTTCAGACCAGCTTTGGTGACCCAGTGAGTGTGAGGCCAGCATGGGCTGCAGGAGACCCCACATCTCAAAAAAGAAAAAGAAAAAGGAAGCTCAAATATGCTAAATACTTGTTATATATCTGGAATTAAGATGTAATAGGGTGTCCTGCATTTTGTCAGACACACTATGCCCAGGGGACACCCCCAGGAAATCCTAGCTGGGCCTACACAAGGCACATTTGTCTTCGGCTAAAGACTGAGAGCCCAGCTAGCCTGCCACAGGTTGCTTGCTGCCTGGCTAGAGACTTCCTCACCCACCTTCAGTCCTTGCTTCCTGCTCCACCTTTAAGCTACGGGGTCATCGGGGAAACGTCCTGGTAGATGCAGGTTGATGTGTCTACAGCAGTGCCAAATATCTGAGAAATGGAATGGCCTTTGGCAACACCAAAACCCAGGTGTAGAGCTTTCCCTCAGCCTGGTCCTCTGGACTACAAAGCCAATGTAGCAGGTGAGCTCCAGGTCCAGTGAGGGATCTAGTCTCAACTGGAGCAACAACAAGACAAAGAAGAAGCCACAGAGTGGTGGGCTGAAAAGAAGGCTCCGTGGTTAGAGTACTGGTTGCTCTTCTGGGGGACCCGGCTCGGACTTCCGGCACCCATGCGGTGTCTCACTCCAGTGCTGGGGGTCTGACGTCCTGCTTCTGACCACCAAGGCCACTGCATGCACATAGTGCAAGACATAAATGCACGCAGCGCACCCACACGCATAGAATGCAATGTCAAAGGTGAGACATGACTGACAAAGACAGCCAACGTCAACATCTGGCTCCCGTGAGAACTCACGGACCTTTGCGGGCTTACGCGGGAACACGTTATATACATTTTTATGTCCCATAGATACCTGCAGCTTTCCCGACAATAGCGCTTGCAAGTACGGCCAGTTCCTTGAGGATCCAACCAAACACTGGAAGTCTGGAACCCGGTGCAGTGAGAGGTGTCACGCGGGTGAGCCGTTTCCTTCCTCCTCTATCCTTCTGTGGATATTGGGAAACCTTATGGGTATCTATATTGTGCCATTCTTTTAGCTTATTATTTAATTTCATCCTTCTAAAAATTTTACTTATTTTTATTGTTATTTATTGAGCTATGCGTTTTTCTCCATTCCCTTCCTTTCTTTCCAAAATTTGCTTATTTTTATTTCATGTGTATGAGTGTTTTGCCCGAATATATGTTTGTGTACTACATGAGTGCCTGGTGTTCACAAAGGCCAAATATGATGTCAGATGCCCTGGAGCTGGAGCTGCAAGTGGCTGTGAGCTGCCAGTGAGTGCTAGGAAACAGACCCAGGTCCTCTGCCAGAGCAGCCCGTGCTCTTAAGCACAGTTATCTTTCCAGTCCTCCCTCGCTTTTTTAACACAAGGTGGTTTTTTATATCTCAAACTGGCCTCAGATTCTCAGCAATCCTCCTGCCTCAGTCACCCATGCATTACAGGCACAACCTATCAGGTCAGGCTTGCAATGCTGGGTTTTGTTTTGTTTTGGTTTTTGGTTTTTCGAGACCAAGTTTCTCTTTATAACAGCCTTGACTGTCCTGGAACTTGCTCGGTAGACCAGGCTAGGCNCTCTGCCTCCTGAGTGCTGGGATTAAAGGTGTGCCCCACCACACCTGGCACATGCTGGTTTAAAATGAAAAAAGAGCCTCTAAATCACGTACATAATTGCTTACTAAAATTGCACATTTTGTGTTTCCCAATTTGTGTTCTGTTGTTTGCCCTTGACCAAAAAAAAAAAACCCCAAAAAACAAAAAACAACAACAACAAAAAAAAACAAGTGTCAGATCCAGGCTCGCCAGGGCAGGAGCTGGCCCTTCCAGAGCTCACTGAGCCAGGGCAAGTGCAGCTGCTCCCCAGTCAGGCACTAAGGCCTGACAGCTGCTACAGCAAAGTCATTGACTCTAAAGCCATTCCTGGGCTTCGATCACTTTGAAGAGGCAGAACTAGCTTCCCTTCTTACCACAGGTTCACTTTTTCAAGTCCCAACCAGGCAAACTCATGCAATTGATTGGCTGATTGAAAATTAACAGTGGTCTCATGCAGCCCAGGCTGGTCTCAAACTCAGTATGCAGCATGAAAATGGTCTTGACTCCGGTTCTTCCTGCCTCTACCTCCTGAGTGCTTGGATTATAGGTGACTGTTACCATGCCCAGATAAGAGTTTCAAATATCTATGCTAAGACATGTTAAAGTACCTAAGATAAGCACACCAACTACACTGAGAAGTTGTCACTATGATGGGCACTGCCAGCCAAGACAGAGAGAGCTGCCCTCCCAAGGCCATACAAGTGAAACACCTGACTCTTCCTCCCCATTTTCATGCCCAGACTCTACTAGGGATAACAAGAAAAGGAAGATGCTGGTGGTGTCCCAGGCTGAGGACAGGGAGGGGTACCTGGCCAGAACTAGAGAACCAGAGAATGGGGACCCCTCGAGGTCAAGGGTTGTGGGCAGAGAAATCTCAGGCGTGCTGAGACTACAAGCCCCCAGAGTATGCCCCATCACCCCTTCCCTACAAAATGCAAGTTAGTAGCCGGGCGGGTGGCTCAGGTGGCAAGTGGCTGTCATGCAGGTGTGAGCACCTGGGCTGGATCCACAGTAGCAGCCATGTAGTGGCAGCTCACGGCAGTGCCGTTAATTTATAACCCAGAACTGGGGCAGCAGGAGAAGGGAAGGCAGAAACCCTGTCTCAAAAGATGAAATGAGAGAAGACACTGGATGCCACCCTCCATGGGAACCCACATGTGTGAGCATCTGCACAAGTGTGTACTCAGGAACACATGCGTACATTAACACACACACACACACACACAAGGTTAAGACAGAAACATTAAGAATTTGAGCTGGGGACAGCGGGGTTTGAACTGGCAACTGGCCTTGCTCAATTTTCGGATTGCTTAAGTCTGCCCAGGCCCAGCACAGTCCAGAATCTCTGCATTTAAAGAATTCGCAAGTTGTCATCACACGTTCCAGAGACAGTGCTGAAGCCTCCAAACCTAACAAATCTTTAGATTCTGGCTCTAACCCCGAATTCCCAAAGTCTTCTCTCCCCAATCCCAGGGAATTCTACTCTGGTTTTTATTTGTTTTGTTTTGCTTTTTTCTTTAGGAATACTCTACAGGGATTTAGTAAGCCCCCCTGTGTGCCTTACTTTGCTTATCTGCAAAATGGGAGAATGGACTCTCCCTCTTGGACCCCAGTGAGTCACACTTTATGCAGCATGCTTAGATGGTGTCTGATGGCGTGTGAAGCAGTGGTTGGTCCTTACTAAAAGCCATGGTTCTGGGCTGTACACAAGAATGGCTATTGCCTGCTTTGTTTTCAATTTGTTTTTAAATACAAATAGGGCCGGCTTCAGGGAAACCATAACAAAAGGAATGAATTAAGCCCAACATGGCAGCACATACTCACTCAGGAGGCTGAGGCTGTGAGACCTTCTCTAAAGCAGAGAAAAGCAGGGGGACGGGGTGGNGCTAGGGGCTGCTTCTCTTGCAGAAGATTGGAGTCCTAGCACCTATGGTGGCAGAGGTCCTCTTCTGGCCTCTGCAGCCCCCTTGTACCTATTTGTGCATGCAGGCTCACACATGCATGCATGAACTCGCACACACGCCCCCACACACGAACTTTTAAAAATAAGTAAGATATTTGTAAAATATTAAAAATAAAAAGCTAGTATGGTGGCAAATGCCTGTTATCAGCTATGTATTGACTTCAAAGCCAACATTACATTCTTATTGGCAACATAGCCCATAGGAAAGCTCAAAAGGAAAACACACTGTCACCTGCTATACCCAGGGAAGTGCCAGCCTAGGTAAGAGACTTTAAGCTGGACATGATGGCAATACCTGTGATCCCACCACTCAGGCAAGTGTGGGGACAGGAAGACTTCCTGTTTGAGATTAGTCTAGGCCTTACTGAGCCACGAAGAACTTTACCCAAGGCCGTGCAGCTAGAAGATAATGAATTGATAACCAAGCTGATCTCCAGTCTAGTTTGCAAAGCTGCCTGTTCAGTCCCTTCAGAAGATCCCTCCCACTCCGCCTGCTCTGGGCAACCTCTGATCCCTGCTACCCCACCTGCTCTGGACAACCTCTGATCCTTCCTACTCTGCCAGCTGCGGGCAACCTCTGATCCCCTTCCTAGTGTCTGTTCCAGAGTCCGGGATGACTGGAGTCAGTCTGTGTAGCCATTTAAAGGTCTGGCTTCTTATTTTGTCCCATTTGGTTTTAGTTTTGAAGATAGGATCTTCAAGTGTAGCCCAGGCTGGCCTGATACTCAAGGTCTTTCCCCTAGATCTCTGGAGAGCTAAGATCACAGGTGGCCTGGTTTTGCTCAGTGTAACTCCAGTCACGTCGTTTCGTGGATCAGCTCATCTTTTCCTTCTGATGATGGCAAAGGATTCTGATGAGCTCTTTGCCCATCAGCAGGCATCTGGGTTGTTTTCAGTTTGGAGCAATCATGCTGCTGCTGTGATCATTCATGTACCAGTCTCTCTGTGCAATAGATTCTCACTTCCCGCAGGTAAATTCCTAGAGGAGTTTCCGGTCAGAGAGAGGCATATGTTTTATGTTCTGAGATGTTTTCCAGGGTGTTAGGAAATCACACTCTTGCAAGCAAACTGAATCATCTTGCCAGCTCCAAAACATCACCCGCATTTGGTACTATTCTTTTTGGGGGTGCTCTTTGCTTTATTTAACTTTGGCTACTCTTCTTGCTTTGCTGGATTTGGTTTAGGGAAACCAGGATTTCACTATATAGCCAGGCTAGCCTGGAGCTCTTGGAAAGCCTCCTACCTCTGCCTCTAAGTGTTAGATTACAAACATGTGGCACCACACCTGGTTTCCCTTACATTTTCTAATGCATGTATGTGTATGCATGTGCATATGTGTTAACGCACATATGTGTATATGGGTACACAGATCTGTGTACATGTGCACAGAGGACAGAGAAGGACTTTGGTGTCCTGTTCTGCATTCTCAGCTTTATTCATTTGACCTGGGGTCTTGCCCTGAACCTGGAACTATAGCTAGGCTGGCAGCCAGCAAATCTCAGAAAACCTCCCGTCTGCCCCCACCGTGCTGGGATTACATACAGATTTGATGCCACATGAACTTAGCTCTTTCTGACATATGAGCTGGGATCCAAAATCAGGTCCTCATGCTTGTGCAACCAGCACACTTCCCAATTGAGCAGTTTCTCCAGACCCTCTTTATGTTTTCTAAATGCTATCCTTGGCAGACTAGGCAACTCAAGATGATTCAAAATTTTCATAAGAGAGATGGTGGAGAGATGGCTTATGGGTGAAGAGCGCTTCTTGCCCTGGGGACCTGAGCTTGATGCCAGCCCTTACACTGGGCATCTCACAACCACCTATAACTCCAGCTCCAGGAGAGCCAGTGCCTTCCTTTGGCCTCAGGAGGTACCTGTACTCATGTGCACACACTTCTACAGAGGCACAGATACACAGGCATAATTAAAAATAAAAACAAACCATTTTAAAAACAAACAAACATTAATTAACTGTTTTAAATGGGAGGGTTGGTCTGGGATCCTCTACCAAGCCAAGATCTTCCCCAGGAATGACTCTATTTCCAGATGTGTTTTAAGAAGCAGCCAGTGAGGATAAAACTCAGAGCTAAATTCCCCCCAGATTCCTCTCTCCTTCCTCTCTTCTCATGTGGGGGACTGAACCTAGGTCCTGTTCATCCTAGCCAACCACTCACCACCAACCCACATCCTCAGCATCCTGGGTCTCTCTTAGCATGTAAGTTAGATGGGCAAACTTGGTACCAGGATCACTGTGCTGCAAGGATTTCCTGCTACATCCTCGGAGCAGCCCTCACCTAAGCAGGTGGACCGCTGTGCCTAGGCCCAGAAACCAGAGCATTAGTAAGAAGGCTCCTTTTCTGAGGCCTGTTTTCTTCCAGGGCTTCGGTCATAGTCCTGGTCTCAGAACACTCAAGGAAACAAAACGGTCCTGAAAAATAATCCTAGTGAGGCAAGGAGGGAGGACAATGTTGTGGATTTGTTTCATTTTAGTTTTGTCCTGTGGAAGTGGGACTTGGAGGTACCTCTGGTGGCCCTGTTCCTTGCCCTTCAGAATCAACAATAGCAAATTTGCAGCCTTTAGAAATCTTCTTGGGCTCAGTCCAGGCCACTCCCTTTCCTATGGCCTCTACTACAGTTTAGTTAAGCATCTGCTTATCTTAGCTAGGTGTGGTGGCACATGGCGATTCCAGCACAAAGAAGGCTGAGGCAGAAGGATCTGGAGTTCCAGGCCAGCCTAGGCTACAAATTGAGACAAATTAGTAAGAGTGGAAAATAATAGAGACTGAAGAGATGGCTCAGTGATGAACAACTTGCTACTCTTACTAAGGACCATGGTTTGGTTCCCGCCACCCTTAGGGTGGCTTACAACTGCTTGCAACTCCAGTTCTGAGAGACCCAACGCCCTCTTCCAGCCTCCTCAGACACTGCAGTCACAAACATACATGCAAGCAGAACACTCAGGAAAATAAATAACTGACTAAATATAAAAACTGAACACTTATTTTATATATGGTCTTGCAGCACCTATGACACTCACATTCTGATAGGATTCCATCTCTAGAAGAATATACAAGATAGTTTATCATAAAGCAAATACTTGCCTAATCACTTCAAGCCCCGATGTGGGTCAGTACCAGCTCATCAGAACTTGCCATGTGCCCTGTCTCATCACAGGCCTTCTCTACTCATATCCTAATTTGCATTCAATCCCTTCCTCGCTTAGACATACAATTTTATGTTCATATTTCTGAGCCCTCAGGCCGGTGTGGGTGTGCACGCTGCTGGCTTGTCTGAACACACTCTTGCCAATGCAGGCTGTCCGTCTGCCTCGTTCAGCCTCTGAACAGACCGTGATTTGTTTATCCCTTCTCCTGGTGATGGACTTTTGCATTGTTTTATTTTGTTGTAATCATTTTGTCACATTTATTTAGTTATATTTTTTAAGTTATAGGGATTTTCACTGGGGTTCCATTCAGAGTTTAGACTAGTTTCAGTATGGATGTACTTACATAGTTGAGTCTCTTTGTCTATGAATTCATTATTAATTTGATATTTTTTGTCAGAGTTTTACTATGTAACCCTGTCTGGCCTAGCACTCACTATGCAGGTCAGACTAGCTTCAAACTCTTAGCACTTCTCCTGCCTTGGTGCTGACATTGTAGGCATGTGTTACCAGGCCCAGATAATTTTATTTTTATTAACATGTACATATCATGAGTGTATTATTATATTTCCATCCTTATTTATTTTTAATTTTTCTTCTGACAAGGTCTTTTGGGGCCAAGATGGGTTTTGAACACTTCCGGACCCTTCTGCCTCCATCTCCTAAATGCTTGGATTAAAGGTGTGAGCCACCACCATCTGGCCTCTAGTGGCTTAGCTCTGCACTCTGATCTTTGGGCAAGCTTTATTTGTTAAAACACAAATGAAATGCAACTACAAATTGTCTTCCTCTATTACCCAAGAAAGATGGCTTTTTAGTCTTTTCTTCCTTGCAACCCTTTGTGTCTTTTATATCTGTTTGTTTTGTATTTGTTTGTTTATTTGTTTGTATGGGGGGTGTCAAATGCTATACTCAAGGACAGTCTCTGCTGTGTAGCCCAGGCTGGCCTCAAACTTGAGACGATCCTCCTGCCTCAGCTTCCCAAGTACTGAACTTATGGGCATAAGCCATCTAAATCTTTTTCCCCTAAGCAAGAGGCAAGTCAGTCAGCAGTGGGGAACAATGGGTACCGGGGAGCAGCAGGGACTGGGGTGGCAATGAGTACCGCGGAGCAGTGAGGTACAAGGAACACACAGAACTGCTCTGACCACTGTTGACACCTGCCTGGTTCATCAGGACTTCTGCTGACAGCGCCCTGAGTCCCCCAGAAGTGCGGACTCATGGTCTCAGCGGCAGAGGTAGCAGAGAGTTGATGCTAAAATTTCCATTAGGAAGCCAGAGACTGTGTCAGCGGTGCATATCAACCATTGTGGTTTTTCATTTCCTCTAAGTTGTTCCCTCAAATTCAATCCACTACTAACTGTTCTTCATGTATAAATATGTTCTGTTAAAAACATGGGTTCCCAGTCCTGACAGAATGCATCCATAATACAGCTCATACCTAAGGCTCAGGGACTATTGTGGGAAGATTGTGAGAGCCTAGGATCAGAGAGCTTGCTGTGATTCTGTGTCTCCTAGGAATGTAAGAAGCTACATAAAATCTCACCAACATGACTGCCTAAACATGAGCTGAACACAGAGAGCAATAAACATGCCAAAATGAATGAGGAAAAGCCCAGAAGGCCTCAGTCCTAACGAAAAAGTCCAGGCAATGCTAAGAGTGGAATCTTCCTTAGGGATGAGAACACCAATTGCTATCCAATACCAAATGGTCAGTCCTAAAAACACATGGTGACATTACATAGACAGAGCAGACTATATTTATGTATTTAAGAGTATATATGCATATACATGCATGCATATAACAATGACTAATAAAAAGAGGCCATGAATTTGAAAGAGAGCAAAGAGGGGTATACAAGAGGGTTTGGTGGGAGGAAGGGGGAGGAGGAATGATGTAATTACATTGTAATCTCAAAAAGTAGATCTATCTTTTCTTAATTAACTATTTTTTTTTTTAAAAAAAGGCAGGGTCTCTCTGTGTAGCCCTGGCTGTCCTGGAACTCACTATGTAGACCAGACTGGCCTTAAACTCAGAGAGCCACCTTTGTCTGCCACCTCAGTGCTGGCAGGCACGTTGAAGCCATATGCCACTATGGCAGAATTTTTCTAAATGTGGGTTTTTCTGTTTGGTTTTGTTTTAACTGGATGTAGGGGCTCCTGCCTATAATCCCAGAACCTGGGAGGCTGAGGCAGGTAGACTGCCAAAAGTCAGAAACCAGCCTGGAGAAATGGCTCAGACCAGAGTTCTCTAGCAGGCACTCATGACAGGTAGCTCAAAAACACCTGTAAGTCCAGCTCCCAGGAATCTGTTGCTCTCTCCTGGCCCCCCAAAACACATGCATGCATGCATACACACAGACAGACACACACATACATGCACGCGCGCGCACACACACACACACACACACACACACACACACACA
>LOEQ01004326.1:63027-79763 GCA_001685075.1 Bramus lutescens | reverse complement strand
AGCGGTGGCAATAGTCCTGAAGGAGGGAAGCAGTGTCCGGTGGGAAGAGTCATTGAATTTTCCCCACCACTCCTACAGTTCTTAAGACAATAGATTCAGATGGTAGATGTTCCCCTGCTGCAAGGCCCTGATCCAAATGTGACCTGGAACTCAGTGTCCATTGTTTGCCACATTCCAGCTAGCCAGCCCCTGGTTCAGAGGCAGCCTCTTCAATGCTCAGCTCACATCAGACAGTCACAGAGAACCAAGGTGTGCGTGTGCAGAGGGGCACAATTTCCCGCCCCGCCTATCTTCCCCTCCACAGCAGCTGACTGCATATTCTTGGTCAACAAGACACCAAGATGGCTAATTACACGTGCTTGACACAGACGCCTGACTGCCCAGTCACCCAGTGAACTCCCCATAGAGGCCAGGCGGACCTTCTTGCAGACGGTCTCCCTCCTTCGGTGTATGGGAATCTGCTCTGAGCATCAAGCAAGTGAATGAAATGTGTCCCCTTCACCCTTCCGTGGCTCCCCAGGACTTGGGGAGTCCCTTCAGTGGCTGAACAGAGCTCAACCCCACCCTGGCATGTTTACTCAATGCACTGCTGGCCCAGCCCATAATGAGTCATTCAAAAGTGCCCAAGTGATGTCCAGGGGACTCCTCCAGTCTGTCCTTAGAGCCAACAGGGCTCTTTGGTAGAATTGGATCCTCACCTTGCAATGGCTGCCTGACTTACTGGATTTTTCCTTGTGATTTTTAAAAACTACCTTTTTATTTGTAGCAATACACACACACACACACACAGAGAGAGAGGGAGAGAGAGAGAGAGAGAGAGAGAGAGAGAGAGAGAGAGAGAGAGAATAAAATTCCTGACCCTCACCATTTTAAGAGTTCCATTTGCACATGCCTTCATATTGTCGAGCAAGCTCCGCCAGCCAGCACCTGTCATCAGATCTCGTTTCTTTTTTCTAAACTCAGTCTCCGTCCCAGTGAGTAATAACTCCCCACTCTCCCCTCCTCCCAGTCCTGCCACCCCCTGTTTCTGTCTCCATGTGTTTTCATCTTAGTGTGTGTTTGTGTGTGATATGCATGTTGAGGGCATGCTAGCACCGCAATATGCATGTAGAGGTCAGTCCTAACCTTCCACCTTGTCTGAGACCTTCACCACTGCAAACACCAGGCTAGCTGGTCTGAAAGCCTTCAGGGCTCTCCTCTCCCCGCTCCCATCTCACCAGAGGAGCACTGGGATTGCAGATAGTTGCTAACTCGTGGGGCTCTAGCTGGGCTCTGAAGAGTCTAACTCACGTCCTCAGTGTATGATGAGTGTGTCACCCACTGAACCCTCTCCTCAGCCCCCATCTTTTGAGGTTTTTGTTTTTGTTTCTTGAGGCAAGGTCTCATGTATCCCAGACTGGCTGCAAATATGTAGCCTAGAATAATATTTATTCTTGATTCTTCTGCCTCCACCTCCCTGAAATTACAAGCATTTACTACTAGTCCATTGTGTGTGTATGTTTTCTTACCTTTGATCATTATTATTTTTTTACAAAAAGGAAGAATAAGAGACTTAAACCTGTGCTTGCTATTGCATGCTTATAATCCCAGCTGTTGAGAGATGGAGGGAGGGGAAGCAGAAGTTCAAGGCGATCCTCTGCTACATATCAAATCTAAAACCATCCTGGCTACATGAGACCCTGTCTCAACTTTAATTATTATTGTTGTTGTTGTTGTTGTCATCATTGTCTTGTTTTGTTTTTTCAAAACAGGAATTCTCTGTGTAGTCTTGGCTATCCTGGAACTCATTCTGTAGACCAAGCTGGTTACAAACTCACAGAGACCTGCAGCTGCTAAACTGACCCCTCTGTGCTGTATGGCTAGAAATCCCCCAAAACAGGATCAGAAAGAGACAGACATGCATTTTCTAAATTGTCTTCTGTGCCCATATTAAAGGTGTTCTAGTTAGCTTCAGTGGTCAACCTGACACAACCTAGAGTCGTCTGGGGAGGGAGCATCAGTTGAGGGGTTATCTAGATCAGCGTGACCTGTGGCCATGTCTGTGAGAGACTGCCTTAACTGGTGTGATGGCCCAGCTCCTTGTGGACAGTTTCTTCTCTGGCATGGGATTCTGAACTATATAAGAAAACAGTATGAGCCACAGAGCAAGGCAGTAAGCAGCATCCCTCCATGGTTTTGTTTCAGTTCCTGTCCTAACTTCTCTCAGGGACTGACTGTGGCCTGAGAGAGCAAGCCTAATAAAGCCTTTTTTCCTTTCCTTTCTTAGTTCTGGTCAGTACTTATCACAGTACCAGACAGAAAACCAGAAAAGGGGAACCATAGAGGACATTACAAACCTTTCGGAAGATATATTCTCAAGCCCAAAACAGACGATTTCACAGGGGACGCACAGTCCTCAGAGCATCATGGTGGCAGCCTCATTCCTACCAACACAGGAGGCTGAGACCTAAACCAGGGCAAAAGGGTAGAGAGAAGCTAAGAAGCCTGTATTCAGGCTGCTGGTGCCAGAGCCTGCCACCATGCCTTCCCTGGTGCAGCCAACTGGACCCTCAAACCATGAGCCAAAATAACCTTTCCTTTCTGAAATTGCTTTTTTTGGGCGTTTTGTTAGAGCAACAAGGACAGTAGCGAGGAGAGAGCTTTGTTAGCTCACCTTGGGAAAGTGCCACTCTAGGCACTCAGCCACCACGCTTCATTCTTTTTTCTGTGATCTGTGTCACATGGTCTAAGGGAGCTGGAGAGATGGCTCAGAGGTTAAGAGTACCAGCTGTTCTTTCAAAGGACCTGGGTTCAATTCCCAGCAGCTCACACCTGTCTTTAACTCCAGTTCCAGAGGATTTGACACCTTCAAACAGAAATACATGCTGGCAAACACCATTACATATGAAATAAAAATAAGCAAATCATTAAAAATGTGTTTGAAAAGAGTCATTGACTCGGTACATGGCTCTCTTGTCCCTTTAAGGCACTGGGTTTCATTCCTAGCATCACGGGGGGGGGGAATTGTGAGCAGAGAAGGGTGGCTAGACCTGTAATCCCAGCATTCAGGAGGCAGAGGCAGGAGGATCAGTTCAAGATGATCTTTGACTACATCGTGAGTTTGAGGTCAGCATGGGATACAGGAAGCCCTGTCTCAAAAACAAAGTTTAACTGTATATTATTGATATAAATGTTACTATTCATGCATGGCACAATTGTATGAGGAACGGCATGCACGTCTGGCCGGAACAACAGAAACACTGCACTAAACTCACTCAAACTGGTTCTTCTTCACTCTTTCACTTGTTTGGTTTGTGGACTAATGAGGAACCTAGGACCATGTGTATTATATACAAGCATTCTACCTCTGAGCTACATGGCAGGCTTTAAAAAAATACAGAATTTTAGAATGTAATTCAAACTGGACTTGAACTCACTTTGTGGCCCAGGCTGGCCTCAAACTCACGGCAATGCTTCAGCCCCTCCTGCTGAGGGCTGGGATGGTAGGCATCTGTCACTGTGCTAGTTCAGATCTATTTTCATATCAGTCTGTGGGTTTCTGTTGCTGTGACTATACAAACACTATCCCAGCTTCTGGGGTACAGGGCTGCAACGGCCTCTTTTTCTTTATAGAAAGTTGTTAAAAATTGGGAGTGGAGGGGATTTGCTTTCTCTCTGCATATATTTAAGCTCATTTCTTTAGCAGATTTCATCTTGAAGGGACATCCTCTAGGGTCCCCTAGCTTCTCCAGTTGTACTTGGGGACTGCTATGCCTTCATCACCTTCGATGTCCTTCATTCTCTTTGTGGCTGCATAATTCTCTGATAATCTAGTGGCTCTCGGCCTCCACAAGCTTCTCTGGAGCATGGGCAGAACCCCTAGATCCAGGAAACAGACCCCCCCACCCCCGCCCCACTCTCTGATACGTTTTGGAAGAACTATAGATGTGCCTGATGTTACCGAACAGTTGACATTTAGCTGAGATTCTCCAGCCAGGCTGATCTAATCACAGGAACTCATTGCACACCGGGCTCTACCTGGTCCATGGTAGAAGTCGGGAGTCTGAAGTCACAGGTGGTAGCTGCAAGGGTGTTCTGCATAAGAAGGGTGGAGGTAGTCTCGGGTCAGGGCCTGGGGGATGTCCCCACCACTGCTCTTCTGCAAGTGCAAGGAATAGCCTGAGGGGTGCTGGGGTGTGAGAAAGGAACCTTCAAAGATCCCAAGTAGGGGACAGTGACATGGCTCAGCAGGTGTCGGCACTTGTCACCTAGACTGACATCTGCATTCCATTCCTAGGTCCCACATGGTAGGAGAAGAAAACCAGCACCTCAGAGTTGATCTTTGCTTTTCCACGTGTTCCCCCAAGACTCACAATAAATAAAATGTCAATTCTTTGTTGTTTTTTTTTTGAGACAGATCTCTATTATGCAGCCCTGGCTATCCTGGAACTTGGTATGTAGACTAGGCTGGCCTTGAACTCACAGAGATCCACCTGTCTCTGTTGGGATTAAAAGGGTCCATAGCCATGCCCAGCAAAATATAATTTATTTATTTTTAATTATGTACACGTGTGTATGCCTTTGTGAGTTTATGTGTAAGATGTGCATGCAGGAGCCCAAGGAGGCCAGAAGAGGGCGTCGGATCCTCTGGAACTGGAGTTGTAAGCAGTGTGAGCCACCTGACGGGAGTGCTGAGAACTGAGCCTGTGTCCTCTACAAGAGCAGTACATGCCCTCAATCACAGGGCCATCTTTCTAGCTCCCTCCACCATATGTTAAAAGAGATCCCAAGTAGGGGACCTGTAACAAGTCTTTCTCTGTCCTGCCAGTTCCCAAACAACGGCACAGAGACTTCTTAGTAATTATGAAAGCTCAGTCTAGAATTTAGGCTTGAATCTAACTAGTTTTTAGAACTTAGATTAACCAATATTTTCAATCTATGTTCTGCTGCATGGCACTACCTCTGCTCCATCTTGCATCTCCTGTCTCTGTTCCATGTCTGTCTGGTGACTCCGCCTGTCTTGCTCCCAGAGTCCTCTCTGTCACCAAAGTCCTGCCTATATCTCCTGCCTAGCTATTGGCCATTCAGCTTTTTATTACACCAACCACAGCGATCCACCTTCACACAGTGTACAAATATCCCACAACAGGGACCTAGCCACTGTACCCTACTGATTTCTAATTTACGGAAGTAGGAGATTACTGTCCTGAACTTGCTACATGACCAAGAGATCTGCTCTCCTCTACTTCCGTAGCTCTGGGATTTAAGGCATGTGCCACCATGCCCAGGTTGTTTTTGGTTTCCTTCCTTCCTTCCTTCCTTCCTTCCTTCCTTCCTTCCTTCCTCCTTTTTTTGGGACAAGGTGTCACGTACTCCAGGCTGACCTGAAACTCTTGACCAAGCTGGAGATGACCTTGAACTCCTGATCTTTCTCCCTAAGTACTGGGACCACAGGCACAGGCCACCAAGCTTGACTGTGGACAATGCTTTAAACTGAATTTGAGTTTTGTTTTTTAAAGGTTTTTTTTATTTTATTTTATGTGCATTGGTTTTCGCCTGTGTGTATGTCTGTGTGAGGGTGTCAGGTCCCCTGGAACTGGAGTTAGTTGTGAGGTGCCATGTGGGTGCTGGGAATTGAACCCGGGTCTTCTGGAAGGGCAATCAGTGCTCTTAACCACTGAGCCATCTCTCTGCCCAAATTTCAGGTTTTGTTATGCGGCAGCAACCAGACAAACACAGCTGTGTGTAATGACATATTCTTGTAATCCCAGCACTCAGGAGACTGAAGCAGGAAGAACCACAGTTTAAACAGTCTAGCTACAAACACAGCAAGATCCTGGTTTTTTTTTTTTTAATATGTTTGTTTTTGCTTTTTGTTTTTTCCAAGACAGGGTTTCCCCGTGTATCCCTGGCTGTCTTGGAACCAGTTTTGTAGACCAGGCTGGCCTCAAACTCAGAGATCCACCCAACTCTGCCTCCCAAGGGCTGGAATTAAAGGTGTGCACCACCACTGCACAGCAAGATCCTGTATTTATCTTTTGAAGATAGCCTAGCTCTGCTTCTAATCAAAATTCTCTGCTGACTGACTGCCAGCCCTGTGGCCAGTTACCTCATGTTCTCACCATCATGGACAGGAACCAGTCTTACTGCCGTGTGGTTCCTGATGTGACAGACTGTTCCTTCTGAATTGTGAGTCAATGTTAACTAATCACTGCTCTTTCTAAAAAGAGCCAGCGACATTCATTTGGGGCTGGGCTGGGCTGGGCTTCCATTCCTTCCAGGCCTCACCCGGTGCACTGGGTCCTCTGCTGTCTTGGTCTCCTCCTCTCAATGCAGCGTGTCTTCTAGTAGCTTCCTAAGCCACATGGATAGCCCAAGTTTACAAATCTGCTGTGACCTTCCTTCTCCATCCACTCTGTGTTAGGCTGGGCTCTCTAAAGGGTCAGAACGGATGGAGGGTATATTATTAGAAGGGGGTTTCACTAGAGTGGCGTACAACCTATAGGGGTTGGTCCAACGGTGGCTCTCTACTCTGGAGGGGTGCGGTGGAGTAGCTCCTCTGTCATGGAAGCTGGACGCCTCAATAGTCTCAATCAGGTAGTGAAGGCCTGAAAGATTCCGTGAGAGCCACTGGTCTTCAGCCCGTGTCAGGCCTGGAGATGCTGGTTTCCGATGTCGGTGAAGGGAGTGGGGGTAGCACAGACGCATGAGCAAGAAACAAAGTTGGGCAGGCTAACAGCACTGCCGCATCCTGGATCTCTTCAGATCGGGGCCATCACTGAATTCTGCCCACTCTTGGGGAGCTTTCTCCCCTTAATCTTTCCTGGAAATCCACCCTGCCCCCCTGACTTGCTCCGTGCTTGCCTCTTAGCTTATTCCAGATTCTTCAAGTTGGAAATCAACATTTACCAACAGACCCACTCAGCTCCAAGTGTGGTCTCTGCAGACAGGATTCTAGGTTGTAAAACATCTTCTGGATTTGGAAGTATGGCTTTCTACCTTCAGCCTCCAGCTCTGTGTTGGAAGAGTCTGGTCTGTTGTCATCCCGTTGTCCCTCTGACATTGCTTCCCTATATGATGCCATCTCCTGTCTGTCTGTCTGTCTCTCTCCCCCTCGCTTTCCCTTTCCTGGAAGGTTTTAGAACCTTCTCTTTGTCCCAGTGTTCTAAAAATTCACAGTGATGAAACAGACCTCTTGGTGTGGGTCTCTTTCATTCATCAAAATGGAAGGTTCCCAAGACATGGGCAAGAATGTCTACTGTGTTGGGCACTCCTCTTTAGGAAGAGCCTTGCTCATCCTCCAGCCAAAGCCCCTTCCCACAGGACAAGGACTCTAGGACAGCTCCAAACAGGCCATGATAATGACCAAAGTATATACCTGGAGCCTGGAATTCATGTCACAGCTAAACACTGGTTTCCAGGACCTGTGCTGGTATCTTCCCTAGGTCTGTCCTCTGGAGGACAACAGATAACCCCTATTGTTTATTCCTTTATCATACAGTGCTTTAAGAACTGGCTTGTTTATAGAAGATGTGACCAGAGCTAGCTGTGTGAAGTGGGATCCAGATCCATGTACATGGGCTC
Organism: Bramus lutescens; assembly: GCA_001685075.1. Taxonomy (NCBI): domain Eukaryota; kingdom Metazoa; phylum Chordata; class Mammalia; order Rodentia; family Cricetidae; genus Bramus; species Bramus lutescens. The sequence continues at coordinate 72,200 of LOEQ01004326.1, read as the reverse complement.
TTCATAATGTCAGCAGACCAGGACCTGGAGGACAGAAGAGGAGGTACAGAGCTGTCAACCTATCCCTCACAGTGGAGCAGGACTGTAAGGAACATCTCTGTGTGTGCGTGCATGTGTGTGTGTGCATGTGTGTGCGTGTGGGGGGGCACAAAATGTGCTTGGTTTCTTGATTCACTCTCCACCTTAGTTTACTCATTTATTTAAAAATTTTCCACTTTATTTTATGTGTGAGTCTTTTTTTGCATGTATGTCTGTGCACCAAGTGCATGCCTGTGCCCTCTTGTGCCCTTGGGATCTGGAAGAGAGGACCAGATCCCCTGGAACTGGAGTTACAGTTGTGAGCCTCCATGTGGGTGCTGGGAATACAGACATGGATCCTCTGGAAGAATAGTGAGTACCCCTAACTGCTGAGCCATCTTTCCAGTCCCGTACTGATTTATTTTGAGATGCCATCTCCCTATGTAGTCCTAGCTAACCTGGAACTCAATATGTAGATAGGCTAGCAGTGAATTCACAGAGCTCCACCTGCCTCTGCCTCCTGGGTGCTGGGATTAAAAATATATGCTGCCACTTTATTTTGCCACACCTTATGTTTTGACACAGGATTTCCAGCTGAACCTGGAGCTACCAAGACTAGCTGGTCAGCAAGCTCCAGGGGTCCACCTATTGCTATTTCTGCAGGGCTAGAATTACAGGTAGTTGTTATTGAACCTGTTTTTCTTCATGAGTTCTGGAAATGTGAACTCATGTTTGTACATCAAGCACTTTACTGACATCTATCTGTCTCCCCAGCCCCAAGCCTGAGCATTCTCTCTGGAGTCTGGACCTGCAGGGAGTCAGGAAGGTTACTTGCCAAGGTAAGAAGATGACATGTATTTATTTATTCGGTTGTTGGTTAGATTCATTTGTGAAGTTTAAAGATTCATTGTGTTCGCCATTGTTGTATATAGTCTGTCATAGCATCCCCAAATGGCAAGGGCGGGCTTGAGACTGAGCAAGTGTATTCCATCTGAAGTGTTCATATCGTTTCTTTCATTAGTTATTCTGGTTTCTCTGTAGCCTAGAAAGGCCTGGGACTTATTTTGTTGTCCAGGCTGGCCTCCAGCTTCCTTCAGTCTTCCTGCCTCTGCCTCCCAAGTATTGGGATGATTACAGGCGTGCCTCACCATGCCTGGCCTGTTTAACTCTTTGTTACAAGCCAATGATTTTGACATATTCTCAGAGATTCCTAGCCATCACCATAATCAATTAGTTCGTTTATTTATTTATTTATTTGCGCCAGAGTCTCATATAGACTAGGCTAGCCTCACATTTCCTCTGTATTCAAGGTTGGCTTTGAACCTGTGCTGCTCCTTTGCCTTCTAAGTGCTGGATTCACAGGTGTGTGTTACACTGGCGAGAATCATGTTTTCAAATCATGTGATTCACAGGTGTGTGTATGCCAGCTAGAATCATGTTTTCAAGGTTCATTCATGTTGTAGCATATGTCAGTGCCTCATTCCGATTTTTGTGACTGAGTAATATTTAATTGCATGAATGACATACATTTTTATTTATCCATTAATTAGAGAATGAACACTTAAGTTATTATGAATAATATAGCTAAACATATTTTTGTACAAGGGTTGTGGGGCCATTTATTTTCATTTTTCTTGGTTAGATAGTCAGGAGTGGAATTTGTGGGTTACACAGAAATTCAATACTTAGCTTTTTTGTTTCTGAGACACAGTCTCCTGTTGTCCAGGTTGGCCTTGAATTTGCTAAGTAGCAAAAATGACCTTGAACTCCTAGTCCTCTAGCGCTACACCTCCCAAGTGCTGGGGTTTTAGGCGTGAACCACCATGCTCAGGCCTAACCATTTTAAGACATTTCAGACTATTTTCCCCAGAGGCTGTACCAGCTCCCTTCCCACCAGTGAAGTGGGAGAGTTCCAGTTTCTCATTGTTCTTGTCAGCATTTTCTACTGTCTGTTTGAATATAGCCATCCTGAGGGCTGGGAAGTCCTAGCTCTCTGTGGTTTTGATTTGCATTACTATGATGACCAACATTCTTGTGTTTTCATAGGCTACTTGTTCATTTTTACATCTTCTCTGAGGAAATGTCTACTTAGGACCTTCTCTTTCTGATTTCAGAGCCAGGTCGGTTGCCTTCCTCCTATCGCTGTCCGTCCCACACAGTGCTGGGTGACAGACACACCTGGCCAGCCCAGCTTTTTACATTAACCATGGGGATTTGAACTCAGCTCCTCATGGTTTCACATCTTATCCACTGAGCCAACTCCTCAGCTCTCTTTTTCTTTTAGTTAGAGTGCTCAGCCTGTACATTGATAGAGTTGTTAAAATGGAGCAAGAATTAATAAAATAGAAGGCAAAGAACCAATAAAGATCAATAAAAAACAAAAGTTTGCTTTATAAAAAAAAGAAAAACAAGATAGAGAAAAACCCTCTAGTAAGAAACAGTCTAAAGTAGAAAAAATAATTAAACAATACAGCAGCAGATGAAATAGACGTGTTAACAATGCCATGGGAATAACTCTCTCACAGTGTTCTAATTGTATTGACTGTTTGTGTGGCTGTGTATTGTATATGTTTGAGCACACTTGCCCCACATGTGTAGGGGTCAGGAGACAACTTGATGGAATCATTCAGTCCTGCCACCTTTATGTGGCTTCTGCAGATGGAGCTCATATAACCAGGCTTGTGTGACAAGCACTTTTAATGCTGAGTTATTTTGTAGGCCCTATAGCACAATGGTGTTTTAAAGAAGATGAATTGGGACTGAGGATGTAGCTCAGTGATAAAGGGCTTGCTAAACTTGTGTAAGGCTCTGGGTTCCATCCTCAGCATTACTGAAAACAAAACAAAAAAGTCATTTTGAAAAAATGACTCAATATACATATTCATTTATAACCATTCCATCCTGCAAGACAAAATACATATGGTAACAACACAAAAGCAAACATAGAAGATGTATTATAGGGCTGAGCACTACAGAGTTCAGGAGATCACTACAGCTTATCATATGCAAACTATTGCAGAAAAAAAACAGTGCTGCTGGATGGTGGTGGTGCACGCCTTTCATCTCAGCACTTGGGAGGCAGAGGCAGGCGGATCTCTGTGAGCTCGAAGCCAGCCTGGTCTACAAGAGCTAGTTCCAGGATAGGCTTCAAAAAAGATGGTGATAAATTCTGTCTCGAAAAACAAAACAAAACAAAACAAACAGTGCAAAGCAACTCCTTCCTGTCAATGCAGGAGACAGGAGCAAGTTGAAATGACAAGGCAGTCTCATCTGTAAGAACAGAGGCAGAAATCCTAACTAAATATTAACCAACCAGACCCAGCAATAGATTCAAATGATAACAATAGAAAAAACAAACTCACAATCTAATTAAAATCATTGAAGGCTTTAACCCAAGAATAAAATGAAGGTTGAGGACGAAGTGTTTCAGGGAATCTCACTGTGTTGGCAGATTTGAGGAGAAAGAACTAGAGAAAATTCAGTGTCCTTTTTGACTGTTGTTACTGTTTTAGTTTCTTGAGACAAAGCCTCCTTTGGTCCAGGCTGGCTCTGAATTCCCTGTACAGCCAAAGGTAAACTCAGACTCCTGAGCTTGCTGCCCCCAGCCCGAGGATTGGGATTACAGTTTGTACTGATTCTCTTTTGTTTCAACTTATTACATGGAGCGGTATGTGTGTGCACACATGCATTTACACATGTGTAATGGTGTGCATGTGGCAGGACACGCATGGCAGAGATAACTTCCAGGAGTTGCTTTCTCCTTCCACTGTGTGGGTCCCAGGGATCAGTAAGTCTCTCTACACCCTGGCCCTTTAACACTTTTAAATGACTTGTAGTAAACCAAGGCCAGAAAGGAGACCTCCCTTATCCTGAGAAACTGGATCTAGATTGGAACCTCGATTCCTATGTCACCATCTGACCTCAAACCTCCCCTCCCAAATGCTTCGTTTTGTCCTTTTTACCTCAGGGGACAGCAGCTACTGTCTTCTACCTGCTTAGGTTAATATCTGCTGGCTCCCTTGACTCCTCCCTTTTGCTTTCATCCATCCTATCTCTGACCCATCAGGAAATCTGAATGGCCCTTCCTTCAAGCTGTACCCGGCATCCAACCACATTTTCACACGTGCATGGCCACCCTGGTCCAAGACATTGCCACCTTCTCACTGTGGAGGTCTCCTTCCTGAAGCTGCAGCGGGGATTGAATCCAGAAACTTAAATATGCTAAGCAATGGCTCTCCCACTGAGTTCCATCCCCAGACCCAAAGGAACTCTTTGTGTGCATATGTTCTTTAAGTGTAGGCTTGTACACATGTGGGTGAGTGCATACATGAGTGTGTGTTGCTTGTAATGACCACAAGTCAGTCACAGGTGTGGTTCTTCAAGTTCTTTTATGAAACAGGGTCTCTCACTGGCCCAGTGCTCACTAAGTAGATGAGGCTGCATGGTCATCAAGCCCCAGGGATCTGCCTGTCTGCCTCTCTGGTGTTGGGTTTAATCTCCCCAATGTTGGGATTATAATTACATACTATCATGCCTGGCTCTTTGCCCAGTTTTAGATTCGATTGTCTGTTGATATGGAGATATGGCATTTTACATATATCTTATATACAAGTCTTCAGATAGATGGCTTACAGGTAAAGAAGTTAAATGTATCATTTGAGCTGTGTGGTGATATGCTCAGGTAGTCACAGCTACTCAGGAGACTAAGGTCACTTGAGTCTAAGAGTTCAAGGTCAGTCTGGGCAACCTGGTGAGGTGGCTCCATTTCAAAACAAAACAAAACAAAACAAAAAACAAAGCAAAAAAAAAAAACTAGATGTGGCCTTATATGCTTATAATCCCAGAAGAGGCAGGAAGATTGAGTTCCTGCCTGCCTGATCGGTGTTTTCTTTTCTTTCCTTTTCTTTCTTTTTCGAGACAGGGTTTCTCTGTAGCTTTGAAGCCTATCCTGGAACTCGCTCTGTAGACCAAGCTGGCCTCAAATTCACAGAGATCTGCCTGTCTCTGCCTCCCAAGTGCTGGGATTAAAGATACGTACCACCACTGCCTGGCTGCTCTGAAATGTCCTAATGGCTACCATCTCAAAAGAATAAAAGGTAACCTCCATAATGTCTTGCCTGGTTCTAAGACCCATCGATACATTCCCATTAATCTACCTCTCTCTCTCCCTTCAGCTCCCTCTGCTTCTTAACCACTCCATCCTTCTGATGTTTCTGGAGCATGACTTTGTGACCTCCTTGACCTTGTTCATTTTGCTGTGCCTGAGTTCCACCTTCAGGGTGCCTAACACATCACATCTTTCCTTCTAGCCTGCTGAGACTTCAAGTTTTGCTTTTGTTTGTTTGTTTTTGTTTGCTTGCTTGTTTTTGAGACAAGGTCTCTCTAAGTAGCCCCAGAACTCCCTAAGTAGATTGGGTTGGTTGAACTCACAGAGATTCTCCTGCCTCTGCCTCCCAAGTGTTGGGGATTAAAGATGTGTGCCACCCTGCCTGGCTGACTTCACATTTTCAAGGTCCACCATTTTCTTTCTTGTTGAGACTGATCTGCTATGTAACCATGCTGGTCTCAAACTCAAAGCTGTCCTCTGCATCAGCATCCTGGATGCTAGAGTGACAGACAGGCATGACCCATCTAGGCTGCTCTCTAAATCCTTCTGTAGCAAAGGCTGACTATGAGCTTCTGAGTCTCCGGCCCACACCTCCCAAGAGCCCAGTTTACCGTTAAGAGACAGTGCCCGGTACGGTATCTTTCCTCTCTCTACCTCTCTGATTCCCTCCCTGCCTCCCTCCCTCTCTTCCTTCTTGCTTTTATGTGGTACCAGGGATTGGACAAAAGATCTTACCCTAGTAGGCAGGAACTCTAAGCTCTACTCCCAGCTCTCTTTGGACTTTTTATTTTGAGACAGCATCTCATCAAGTTACCCAGGCTGGTGGTCGTGAACTCATTCTGCATCTCATGATCCTCCTGCTTTAGCTTCCTGACCAGCTAGTACACAGGCTGCACAACCAGGCCTAGCTCTGCCTTCTTTTTTTCTTTTTAACCAACCATTCTCTGTGTCTTCGCAGCCACCACTTACCTTTCTCTCCCTTACTGTAGAATGTATTTGCTATAAGGATATTGATTAGCTGTCACCCTAGGATCTCCCTACAAAGGATAAAGACTTTTTACTGTTCTGTTCACTGATGTATTGTAAGTTCCCAGAACATTTCTGGCTCAGGGAAGGCTCACCATAAATATTTTTAAATGTAATATTTATGTGAATATTTTAGTGAGTGAATGGTTGTAAAAATTGGGGCCTTTGGATGGCTTGGAGCAGAATGTCATGGCCTGATTTATATTTCTAAATACTCACTGTGAGCACTGGGATGACAGACTGTACCGGGACAAGGTGGGGACAGGAGACAAATGGGGAGAATCCCTATAATCTAGGTAAGATATGACAGTCACTCGAACCAGAGTGATGAAGATGGGCTAGACTTAGATGTATTTTTGAAATAGGGCCTTGGGATTTTAAATTTTTGTTTTTATTTTATGTTTCAATGAGTTGCCAGGGTGACAGGAATAAAAGAACCAAGAATGTTGGCCTGGAAAGATGTACTTGTTCAGAGAGCCTGATTTCAGATCTGAGCTCAGGTTCCCAGAACTCACAGAGATTCAGATACAACATCAACCATGTCTGTAAATCCTGCCCTCCTATGACAGGATAGGAGACAGAGACAGGAGACTTCCTAGGCGCTTTGCAGCAGTGAGTGACAAGAGACCCCGTCTCAAACAATGTGTAAGGTGAGGGCCAAGACACATACACACACAACACACACAGCACACACAAATATACAACACACACATATACATACATACAATATACGTACACATACACATATACACACACACAACATATACATGCATACCAAACACACCTACATACAAATGCATTCACAGAATACACACATATACATACATACAGCATTCATATACACTCAACACATACATACACATGCATATACACAATATACATACATACACACATATACCCAATACACACAAGCATACATATACCACACAAACATACACAACACATAAGTACACACAATGCACATACATACATACACATGTACACACATGACACAGAAGTGACATTGGAAACTGACATTCCACATTTAAGATATTTAAGTTGTGAGCCTTTAGATGCTGTTTAAAGATATGAAAGCCAGTGTCATGGTATAAGCCTATAATACCAGCACTTGAAAGATAGAGTCAAGGATGGCCACATATTCAAGGCCAGTCTGGTCTATATAGCAAGTTGCAGGCCAGTCAGGGCTATATAGCAAGAGTCTGTCTCAAAAGAGTCAAAATTAATTAAAGCTTTTAAGCCAGATAATATTGCCAAAGAGTCAGGCTTGCTGTCATATATCTGTAACCCCAGCGTTTGGGAGGTGTATGCAGAACAAGCAGAGGTTCAGGATCATCCTTAGTGACATAGAAAGTTAAACGCCAGACTTAGATTTATAAGATCGTGGTAGTCTGGATAATAATGCCCCCCCCAGGGCTGGAGAGATGGCTCAGAGGTTAAGAGGTTAAGGACTGCTATTCTGGAGGTCCTCAGTTCAATTCCCAGCAACCACATGATGGCTCACACACATCTATAATGAGATCTGGTGCCCAGAACACTGTATATATAATAAATAAATTAAAAAAAATGCCCCCCAGAGTCATATATTTGAATGTTCAGTTACCAGGGAACAGTACTATTTGAAAAGATTAGGTAATGTGGCCTTGTTAGAATAGGTGTGACCTTGTTGAAGGAAGTGTGTCACTGGGGGCAGGCTTTGAGGTTTCAAAGGCCCAACCCAGGCTCAGTGACTCTTCCTGCTGCCTGTGGATTCAGATGAAAAACTCTCAGCTACTTTTGCCTGGGTGCCACCTCCAGAGCTTAGACAATAATGGACTAAACCTCTGGAAACTGTAAGTCAGCCCCAATGAAATGTCTTCCTTTATAAGAGTGGCCATGGTCATGGTGTCTCTTCACAGCAATAGAACAGTGACTAACACCCTGACTAAAACATGAGGCCAACGGTGAGGAGGTAGCTACCAAGGAAACCTGTACAGGAAGGGAAGGACTGAGCCTTGTGGTATCCCAGCATCCTGAGCTCAGAATGAAGGTGTGCATGTGTGTCTTGGGGGTGCTTGTAATCTAAGCTCTGGAGAGGCGGATCCAGGAAGATATGTGATGGCTTGCTGGATAGCCGGTGTAGCTGAATCAGGGAGTTCCAGGCTCCGTGAGAGACCCCGCTGCAAAAATAAGATGAAGAATGATTCAGGAGATGCTTGACATTGACCCATGACCCTGAGTCATGCGCACACAGGTGCAAATGCACCTGCACATACAAGTGTGCCCATGCATAAAATTAGAAACAAGAGACTAGATGATTAACTACTGCAATTTGAAACTTTGTGGACACTGATGTCCTTACCAAGTACAGTTTTCAGTAGAACACTGAGAGTGGAATTCTATCTAGAATGGGATTAAGAAAAAAAATGTGGAGTTTCTACATCCTGCCATGATGGATTCTAAAAGAGTAGTGGTCTTCCTCAGATGAGGCAGGAGTAGTGTTCCCAACCTTGTATTAGGTGGAATAAGATGTCCTCAGTCTACCTAAAGAGTGGCTGTTGACTGAGGTTTCTGTGTACCACCCAGTCCTTGTGCTGCCACGCCATTCTGTTGTAGGAGGTTTCTGTCCTGCCTGGTTTCTGTCCTCCCACCAGGTCCCACAGCCATTTGGCCCCAAAGAAATTGGCCCATTAGCTCAGGCTTCTTATTAACTCTTATAACTTATATTAGACCATTATTCTAGTATATGTTAACCACATGACTCGGTACCTTTTTCAGCAGGGCAGGTCTTATCTTCCTTCTTTGGTGTCTGGACAGGACTGCAGAGGAATGCTGTCCCACCTATACTTCCTGTCTGGCTACTGGCAAATCAGTCAGCATTTATTTAAAATGTAATTGACAGAATACAGACAATTGTCCCACACTACTTCCCCATCTTTAAAAAAAAACCAAGAACATCCATGGTTCAATTTTTGGGAATGTGGGTGTAGTTTTCCAGGCTACTTCTTGCTGGTTGGGGGCGCTGATAATCTTATGGGGACCTAAA
>LOEQ01004326.1:39671-50924 GCA_001685075.1 Bramus lutescens | reverse complement strand
CCCCCGTCCGGGCAGCGTCGCTCCGCCCGCGCTTAGGGCTGTTTCCGCGAGCAGTTGAAGATGGCCGAGAACTTGCTGGACGGACCGCCCAACCCCAAAAGAGCCAAACTCAGCTCCCCGGGCTTCTCTGCGAATGACAGCACAGGTGAGGCTGGGGCCAGGCGCGCTGTCAAGCGTCTGTGGCGGGGAGGGAGCTGGGGGGTCGCAGTGGCGGGAGGCTCTGTCCCAGACCCTGGGCTGTGCTTCCCGGCCGGGGAGGAAAAGTGAAGCGGGGGCGCGGCCGGGTGTTCGCACGCGTGGCCGGCCGGGATGACAGCGGAGGGGACCTTGGAGGTTTGGAGGGAGAGAATGCTTCCGAGAAGTTATGAGGGCTTTCGGGATCGGACTCAAGGCGCTGCAGTCGCGGACACAGCTGCCACCGGCTTATGAGTTGTGACTGAGAAGTTTCTTGGAATGTGTTGCTTTGGAAAACGCTTAGTGGTTATTTTGAAACTCTTGATTCTTTCATTCTTTTTTTGATCACCTAGTAATTTTTTTTCAAAACCCCGAACTTGATTTGTAAGATGTCATCAAAGTTGAAGTGGTGTTTTTCATTTACATACGTAACCTTAAAAAGAAGCTAGCAGGGTTTTGAAGTCCGTTAGGACTCCACTCTCCCTATGAGTTTGGGCTGGTTTTACCGTGGAGATGTAAAATTTAAAAAAATGAAGGACTGTAGGGCTTTCATGTTTTCAGAAATAAAAAGCAAGATACTGCTGAATCCCCCTCCCCCACTAAATAGCTTCCCTGCAAACTTTCTTAGGTGATCATATGCGCAGTTTTGTGTTCGTTGGTAATTCACATTTCTGGACAGCTCTCTGGTAGCATTACCAGTTATTTGTATTTCCTCTTTTAAGCTGTCCTCTGCAATAAGAACTTCGGCGCTGCTGCGAACAATGCCGGCTCACCGCAGCTAGTGTTCCTCCAGTACAGTCTTATAGTAGCGGCATCTGAAAATGAGTTTCTGATGAATGGATCCAAATCAAATTACATTGCTGCCTGCAGATTGGCGCTAGACACAGCTGTTCAAGTTGTGGAAGTCTTTCTGTGACTTTACCAATTGTATTAAAAAATATTTCTACTGTTGAAACAAAACTAAGATTTGTGGCTTCAGTTTGAATACGGTTCCTGGAATCCAATCACGAAAGGAGACGTTGTAATATTAGTTAATGTAGAACCCAGAGGTGAGTGTTTTCCTCCCCTATCATTTTTAGGAGATTTTTGTTTACTTAAAATTTGTTCAATAGTGGGAAGGAATAAATGATTGTCGGGGAGAGAAATCACTAATGGTACTTTTCATTTTAAATGACAAATTGAGTTTGATGTTTATTTTCATGAATTTCACGTATTCATGTGAGAAATGTGGAAACAGTGGTTTAAATGCCCTTCTGCAGAATAGAGCTCCCTTATTTTGGTAATCTTGCCATGTTTCAGCCAGAAGACTGTAATCATATGAAATACAGATCAGACCAGGCAAGTTTAGTCCTGAAGCTTGTCCTCTGACACTGGTAACTTGAAGACTTTTCAGCTTTGCTGTTATTGAGTGAGGTTATTGTAGAATTTTTTTCCTTAAAAGTGGGGGCAAATTAACAATAGGCCCACAAAAAGACTTAGAGTATTGTACACATCCAGCTATTTACAAGTTGGAGTCCAAAAGATGGCTTTTCTTGTCTTTTGTTACTCAATGGTCAGATATTTACTTAATGTTCTTCCAATCAGAGCAGAGCTTATCAGAAATGATTTTCTGAAATTAACCACTTTGTCCCCTTCCCTTTCCAGTTTCTATCCAGGAAAAGCAGGAGAGCACCGTAACATTTATTTCCAAATGTATGAAACAGAAATAGTTTCTAAGATTCTGACTTAAATGATCAAAAGAATAAAGATGACAGTTGTGTTTAAGTGTTTGGTGAAATGAAATGCACCATTACATTGTCTTGAAAGGGTGTATTAGCATGGGCTGCTAAGGAAGGGGCCATTCAACACATTAAACAAAGTGAAATCTTGTCAAGAATAACTATTAGTCTGAGATCCAGTAACAAGATAGATCTTAAAGATGTAAATTAAACAAATGGCTGAAATATTTACATTAAATATATTTAATGGAGTGATGGCTGGGACAGAGATGGAAAGATAACATTACTGAGAAATTCAATATTGTTTTAGTGAGGGGTTCATTCTCAAGGCTCCAAGAGAAAATCGGGCCAGGGTGGTCAAGATATGTATTCTGAGCATAAGATCAAATTTGAGGGAGGTGATGGAAGAAGGAGAAGGAACAGAGAACCTTAGACCCTGAGAAACAGCAACTACTTGAACTGTTGTGACACAGGCCACATCTTTGGGAACTGTCTTATGAAGCCATCAAGTGCTTTATAGGTGTGTTTCTAAGAATGGTAGTGGGTAAAGAAGAGAGTACCCTTGATGTAGAGGAGTCTACCAAGCCTATAGAGTACTTGGATTTCACCAAGGGGAGTGTCCATGTATGCATAATAAACCACTTCGCTAGGGACCAGGCAGCATCTGAGTGATGTCCGCCTCTCACTTAAGATGGGGAGAGCATGTAGAGGAAGAGGGAAGGTGCCTGGAGGAGGGTAGCAAGAGGAAGGAGAAACTACTTTCCACCCTACCATCTAGGCAGTTCTGAAGTGGCATAGAATCAGATGATATCAGATGTTGGCACAGTACTGTTTTCTTGTTCTATGTTGAATCGTTCAGCACTTTGGGAGGGACTTTTTGCTACCAATATATAGTTAGTGGTAGGAGAAACAAATATTCAGTCAGGTAGTAGACTTTTTTTTTTTTAAAAAAAAACCTTTATGAAAGTGTTTGTTTAAGGCAGAGTATTGCTGGTTAGTTTAGTGTGGCTTAGAATTTGCTTTGTACCCAAAGCTGGCTATGAACTCCGGATCCTCTTGCCTCAGCCTTCCCAGTACTAGTATTATAGGCATACATCACCACACTTAGTGATTTGGGCAACTTTATGGCAAAATTTGTCTGTAACAAGCCATTTAAGAGGTATTAGGGCCAGCAAGATGGCTCAGTGGGTAAAGAGAGGTACTTGCCATGTGAGCCTGATGATCTGTGTTCAATCCCCAGAATCCATATAAAAGTGGAAGGAGAGAACTGAGTCCAGAGTTGTCCTCTGATCTTCAAGTGTGCCGAGGCACGTACCACTCATCCCCATCTCCCTCTCTCAACACACACATACACACACACACACACACTTTGTAAAAAGTTTTAAATTTGTCTTTTGAAAATCAAACACAGATGTTATGGCCATAAACCATCATGGTTGTATTTTATACCTATGTCTTAAAAAAAAAACTTTTTCTTTTTACTTTGAGACAAGGTGATGTGTTTAAGAATAGCATCAAATTGCCTCAAACCTGTGATTCTCCTGCCTCAGTCTCCTGAGTGTTACTGGGATTACAGGAATGCTCTGTGATCACTAACAAAAAATTAATTTTCCAAGAGGCATAGTCTCACTATGTTGTTTAGGCCAGCCCTCAACTCTTAGACTCCAGTGAACCTTCTGTCTCCGCCTTCTTAGTGGCTGTGAATTTGTCAGTGCAGTAGAGAAGTGTATTTAAAGAGAGCTTGTGGCAACTATGATCTGCCACCAACATATTGTACTGCTAAATAGCACTCTTCATTGTGTGCAGCCCTTTCTGTATCAGACAGTGCTTTCCTCCATCTTGGCAGCATATGAAGAGAAGAAACATTTACTGCTGTTTCCTAAATGAGAACCCATAACTTAAGTGGGATCTAGATTGGGTCAGATAGCTCAGAATGCCAACCAAGCCCCTGAACTTAAGTTTGATCCCAGTCCTTCACAGTGGAAGGAGAGGACTGACTCCTGTAAGTTCTGACCTTCATCCATGGATCATGACATATACATTCCCATGTACACACACACACACACAAAAAAAAATATAAAACAGTATTTTTTTAAAAAAATGATCATTCTAGGAATTTATTTTATAAATTTGTTCCCCTAAAGAATTTGCTTGACTTGGGGACTGGAAAGATGGCTCAGTGGTTAAAATAGCACTGGTTGCTCCTCCAGAGGTCCCTGATTTAATTCCAAGCACCCACATGGTGGCTCATAACTGCCTATAACTCAAGTTCTGGGGGATCTGAACTCTACAGACACTGCACACACATGCTGCACAGACATACATGCAGGGAAAACACCTACCCACATAAAATTTATAAAGAAAGAATTTATTTATTTATGATAAGTACCTATGATATTTGCGAGGTTTCAGTAGCATTCACTTGAGCTTGTGAGTTAAAGACCTGTGGAGGCCTATGGCACACACCTGTAATTCCAGAACTCCGGAGGCTACAGCAGGAAGGGGCTAGCCTAGACAACACATTATGAGTTCTGGGCAAGCTTGTGCTACAAAGCAGGTTTCAGTATCTCTCTCTCTCTCTCTCTCTCNCCTCTCTCCTCCTCTCCCCCCCCCAAACACACTCAAGCTATCCTTTTCAGAAAATTTATAACGTTTGGAGGTGAGGTGTAGGGTTTATAGCATGGAGTGTGCCGGGCCTTATTTTCCTCTGCTTCTGATGTTATTTACCCCATCTAATGATGGGTGCACATTCTTATTTACTTTAGGGCATGATTGAGAAACGGTTCTTATTTTACCTTATTGTCTTGACCATATAGGTAAGACTTTTGATTTTTATCTTGCCATGAAAGTAGGGACCTTTTCGGGGTGTGAAGGGGCTGCACTGGTAGCTCTTCAGAAGAGATGGTGGAAATGTGAAGCACACCAGTGGTACCATAGTGGTGAAAGGTTGGGGTTCTATAATTGCTGTTATTTTTTATTTTCTTGAGACAGGATTTCGTGTGATTCATGCTGGCCATGAATTCCTGATGCTTCTGCCACCTCCTTAGTTGCTGGGATTACAGATATGCTCTATTGTACCCCACTTGATTCGGTAACCCTTAAAAATAATTGAAAATGGCTTATAAAGGAACAAGACTGATTTCTGCTGTTGAAAATTGGTACTAGGTTGTAAGCTAGTACTTTTACTTCTGCTGCTGTGGTTGGCTCTCAGAGTACCCCACTACTTAGGGCTGTGCAAAGAAATGCTGATTTTTTTTTCTTCAGTGTTTGAAAACAAAATAGTGGGGTGACTACCTGCCTTCCTTAGCTTTCTTAGTGTGGGCTTGTAAAGATTAGGAAAGCTTGCTAGTTTAGTTCTTGGGGTTACATTAGCGTGGGTGTCACCTCTTTATCTTACTTAAATCAGCACTTGGTTTGTATTTCAATAGATTGCATGGGATCTCAGTCGTCTGTGACTAGTTCCAGGAGATCTGTCACTCTTCTGGCCTTCGTGGGCACTAGGTACACATGGTATACATATGAGCATGCAGGCAAATGCTCATAATACATAAAGTATAATTTTTTTAAGGCCAGGTGGTGGTGGCACACACCTTTAATCCCAGCTCTTAGGAGGTGCATCTGTCTGAGTTCGAGACCAGCCTGGTCTACAGAGTGAGCTCCAGAACAGGCTTCAAAGCTACACAGAGAAACGTTGTCTTGAAAAACCAATATTATTATTATTATTATTATTATTATTATAACAAAGTTTTGTGCTCCAGTAGGGTTAGTTTTATTAGTCAAGGAATTTTGGTGTCAGCCTCTCAGAGCTTGTGTTGGTGGGCACTATGGATCTTTAAAGATTAGGACTGAACTTTGCACCATTCCCACAGCTCATTAGCACCAGAAACACCACCCCACCTTAAGCAATGCTTAGATCAGTAAACAACTTCATAAAGGGCCAGAGAGGACATATTTCTGGCTCTGTGGGACATCTGGTCTCTTGGTCTAACCATTTGACTTGGTCATTTTGGCAAAAACTCAGCCATAGACAGTATATGAACATGACTGTCTCCTCTTAAACTTCAATGTAAAAATTGGCATCCAAAGAATTTTCTCTTGAGCCACAGCTTGATTTGAGTGGTATGGGACTCATGGTCTAAGCACCCATTTGGGAATATTGGCCTACTGTGTCTGTTTCCAGTGGGGTACAACAGCCCAAGTTTTCTGAGACTGGTGTACCTGGCCTGCACAGTGACCAGTAGCTAGGGTGGGGTCAGCACTTCACAGTAGGAGGTGCTCGCTTACGTTTTTGTTGTTGTTTTTTTTTTCTGTAATAGTTTTATATACTATATTTAAAATCAGATAAATTTAACAAAGCCAGATAAGGTGGCTTTGATCTTCTGCTGGTTAGGTATTTTCTGTGAAACTAGATGCTGAGTGGTGCTTTTAGAGCTGGTATAGACTTGGTGCAATTGCTGCACTGGCATTGAGCACAGCAGAAGGAGGCTTACTTGCCCAGTAGGTACTTAGGAGATGTTGGAGACAAAAAGTCAGCAAATATACAGATTTTGTCTTTGAAAATATTTAGTTTTCTCCTAAGTCTTTCTTTTTTTTTTTGTTTGTTTGTTTTGTTTTGTTTTGATTTTCAAGACAGGGTTTCTCTGTAGCTTTAGAGCCTGTCCTGGAACTAGCTCTTGTAGACCAGACTGGTCTCGAACTTACAGAAATCCACCTGCCTCTGCCTCCCGAGTGCTGGGATTAAAGGCGTGCGCCACCACCGCCCGGCTCTTAAGTCTTTACTTTTAACACTGTTTGCCACTACTCTGTGTGTGTGTGTCCTGTTTTCTGTTTGTTTGTTTTTAAGACAATGTTTCTCTGTGTGGCCCTGGTTGTTCTAAATTCTGTAGACCTTGAACTCTGTCCTAGAAACTCTGTAGACCAGGCTAGCCTTGAACTAACAGAGAGATCCACCTGCCTCTGCTTCCTGTGTGCTGGGATCAAAGGGGTGCATCACCACCGCCTGGCTTGCCCCCCCTTTNTTTGAGACAGGGTTTCTCTGTAGCTTTGGAGCCTGTCCTGGAACTCACTCTGTATACCATTCTGGCCTCAAATTCATAGAGATTTGCCTGTCTCTGCCTCCTGAGTGCTGGGATTAAAGGCATGCAGCACCACCACCTGGCATCCCCCTTTCTTAATTCTGATGTTTTCACCATTGATAACCTAATTGGTGAGCTTTGGCTAGGTTTCAACTGTCTAGCATCAGTTTTTTCATCTGTAAAATGGGATGATTATATTATTACAGTATTATCTGAGGTGATGTCTGGGAAGTACCTGGCTTGTAGAAAATGCTCAATGAATAAAAGCTGGCAGTAAGCTACCAGGGCAAGTGGTTGTGGTTTGTCCTCTGAGGACTTCCTGGGAATGCTGATCGGATCAGACCCTGTTAATTGCTGAAAACAGCAGTAGCTGTGCACATGTTACCACAGAAACCCATGTGTAGGTAGGTCTATGGTGTACCCTCATGGATATAAAACAAGGAATTCTGTAATCAACACTATTGTTTTTATATATATATATATATATGATCTATTCATTTTGCCTGCATGTGTGTCTGTGCACCATGTTTGTGCAATGCCCTCAGATGCCAAAAGAGGGCATCAAAGCCCTTGTAATGGTTGTGAGCTGCCCTTTGGATGCTGGGAATTGAGCCCAGGTCCTTCGGGAGAACAGTCAGTTCTCTCCAGCCCCTTCATTTAAATTATAAAAATTTGCATGTTCTGTAAACTCTTGATAATTTTGAAATGTAGTTCATGGGCTTCTTAAGTCTCAAATATTTGATTCTGTTTCTTACTACTGTGTATCTTAAAATTCAATTTGAAATGTCTTTTAGGCATTAACACTGTACAGAGATTTTGGTTGTTCCTTTCAGAGGCTTAGAACTGTTCACACAACTCTGAAATAAAACTATGAAAAGAATATAAAATACAGTTAAGTGTGAAAATGACCCAAGAAGCAACCCAAAGAGATTGTATTTATTCCCCCCTGTTCTGAACGTTTCAGTATGTAGAATCCCAGGGAGCTGAGGTGGGCCCGTGGTTAGGTGGTCTTCCCAACTCTGTTGCCTCCCTGGCCTTTCCTGCTGTGCTATGCTATAGTACTAATCAGTCAGATGGGAAAGCCCACCTTTTTCTCAGTCTTGAAGGCTAGAAATAGGACCCTGGCCGTGAAAATCTTTTCTTCCTGGGTGTCGCAGTACATATAGCACTTGTTAACTCCTCTTTTGGTTGTTTCCAGATGTTTCTCAGAAACTTTCATACTCCTGGGCATGCCCTCTGCCCTCTTATGTGATCTGATTTTAGAACTTATACTTTATCACTGTTCACTCATTTCTGTTTCTGTTTTTGTTTTGAGACAGGATCTCTACTTAGCCCTGGTTGTCCTAGAATTTACTATATAGCCAGGGCAGAGTCTGCCTCCCAAGTGCTGGGATTAAAGGTGTGTACTACAACATCTGGCCCCATCTTTACCCACTCCCTCCCCCATAGGTTTTTTTTTTTTTCTCACATAACATATCCTAATTATGGCTTCCCTTACCTCTACTCCTCTGAGTTCCTCCTACCTCCCTGTCATCTGCACCCACCCCTTTTCTGTCTCATTAGAAAACAAACAGGCTTCTAAGGGGTAAAATATAAAATAAAATATGGTAACATGAAACAAACACTAACATGTCAGAGTAGGACAAAACAAAAGGAAAAGAGCTCATGAAAAGGCAGAAGAAACAGAGTCTCTGGTTTGCACACTCAGGAATGCCACGAACGCACTAAACTAGAAGGCATAATATATATCCAGAGACTGGTGCAGACCCTGTGCGTGTTGCCGCAGTTTTTAAGAGTTCATATGTGCATTGATACTGTTGATTTAGAGGTCCTTGTTTCTGTGACCTCCATCCCCTCTGGATCTTACACTCTTTATGTCACCTCTTTGGCAGAGTTCTCTGAGCCCTGAGAGGGAGGTATTTGATGGAGATAATCCCTTTTAGGGCATATTGCCTGCCTGCAGGTCTCTGTTCTCACTTGCTGTGGGCTGAAGCTTCACTGATGACTGAGCTAGGCACTGATCTGAATATAGCACAATGGCCTTAGGACTCTTTTCATTGCTATATTCTTTTAGTAGAACAGTAGTATTTGGTTTTTACCCTAGGTCTCTGGGCTGTCTAGTCTCAGGTTCTTGGTCACCCAAGTAGTGTCAGATATGGGTTTTATCTTGTGGAGTGAACCTTAAGTCAAATCAGGTATTGGTTGGTGGCTCCCACAAGTTTAGTGCTGCCATTGCACTAGTGTACCCTGCAGTCAGGAAACCATTGTAGAGCAGAGGGTTATGGCTGGGTTGGTGTTTACATTTCTCCTTTGGTAGCATGTAGAGTACCTTCCTGTGCCAAAGACACTAGCATATAGGAGTGAAGGCTCTGTGTAGGCACCAGCTCAACTTCTCCATGTTTAGTGAGTCATCTAAGTGTTGTTTTCAGCAATAGAACCTTGCTGTCAGTCTGTAGAGAACATCCTATAGTCTTGGTCTGGGGTTGTTTGGGGGTTCCTGTGGGACTCTTTTGGCCAATAGCCCATTTAGATATATAACCCATTCCTGGTACTGGAAGCTTCATTTGATGACAAGTGTCCAGTTGGAGTTCCCTTTCCCCTATTATTTCATTCAGATCATATATATATATGGAAGCCTCTATTGTGTTAGGTTTTCATACTACCCCTCAGATGGTCCTCAATTTTAGTTTTCTCCCTCATATCCTTCTTCCCTCCTCCTTTTCACTTGATTCTCCCTTTCCAGCTCTCCTTCCCCCATTCATTAATAACCATCTATTCTATTTAATTTCCCTAGGAAGATATATTTGTCCCCTCTAGTCTCTTACTCTACCTAACCTCTGTAGTTCTATGGATTGTAGCTTAGTTATCATTAACTTAATGGTTAATATCCACATATAAGTGAATACATACCATATTTGTCTTTCTGGGCCTGGCTTACTTCACTTAGGATACATTTTTCCTAGTTGCATTCATTTACCTGCAAATTTCATGATTTCATTTTTAAATGCTATATAATAGTCCATTGTGTAAATGTGCCACATTTTCTTTACCCATTCATCTATTGCTGGCCATCTGCGTTGTTTCTAGTTTCTGGCTACTAGGAATAGAGCAGTAGTGAACATTGTTGAGTAAATGTCTTTGTGTGGTAGGATGGAACGCACTTTGCATATGTGGTATAGCTGGATCTTGAAGTATATAATTTCCCATCTTTCTGAGGAACCACCACACTGATTTCCATAGTGGCTGTACAAGTTTGTTGTCCTACCAGCTCCACATCTTTGACAGTATCAGCTGTCATTTATTTTATTGATCTTAGCTATTCTGATGAGTATAAGATGAAATCTCAGAATAGTTTTGATTTACATTTCCCTGATGACTAAAGATGTTGAACATTTCTTTAACTGTTTCTTAGTCATTTGAGTTTCCTCTTAAGAGAATTTTCTGCTTAGATCAGTACCCCATTTTTAATTGGGTTATTTGTTTTTTGATACATAGTTTTTTGAGTTCTTTGTATATTTTGAATATTACTTTTTTATATATTTGGATATACATCTATTGGATGCATAGTTGGTATAAATCTTTTCCCATTCTGTAGGCTGCTACTTTGGCTGGCTGGCAGTGTCCTTTGCCATGCAGAAGCTTTTCAGTTTCAGAGGTTCCATTTATTAATTGTTGATCTTGGTGCTAACGATGTTCTGTTCAAAAAGTCTTTTCCTTTGCCAAAGACTTCAAGGCTAATTCCCCACTTTGTAGTCTATCAGTTTCAGTGTACCTGGTTTTATGTTGAGACCTTTGAGCTATTTGGAGTTGTTTTATGCAGGTTGATAAGTATGGATCTATTTGGAATTCTTCTACATTCAGCCATCCAATTTGACCAGCACCATTTGATAAAGATAGTGCCTTTTTTCCCCCAGTGTATATTTCTGGCTTCTTTTTTATTTTTGTTTTTGTTTTGTTTTGTTTTGAATAAAAAGCAGGTGTCCATTGGTATATGGATTTATGTTTGAGCCCTCAATTCAGTTCCAGTGATCAACATGTCTGTTTTTCTATCAGTAAGTACCACGCTGAGTTAGTTTGGGGTGTGTGTGTGTGTGTGTGTGTGTGTGTTTGAGAGACATGGTTTTTCTAGTGTAACTGTCCTGGAAAACTCTTTGTAGACCAAACTGACCCTAAACTCGCAGAGATTGCCTGGCTCTGCCTCCCAAGCGCTGCATTTAAAGGTGTTTGCCAGGGGGCTGGAGAGATGGCTCAGAGGTTAAGAGCACTGGCTGCTCTTCCAGAGGTCC
>LOEQ01004326.1:3224-18289 GCA_001685075.1 Bramus lutescens | reverse complement strand
AAAAAAAAAGCAAGTGAGACCTTCTTTAGAACAAAAATAAAACTTTTAAAAGAAGATAGATATTATCAAAGATTTTGAAAAATATTGTGCAAATTTCAGTGTTTTCCATGTTGAATGAATCTATCTAAATCCTTGCTAACATTAGATGTTCTTAGATATTTGTATTCTTACGCTTGTAATTCTACTCAAATTATTTTTATTAGGATGTTTCCATAAATTTACAAATAATTGTCTCAGATTATTTTTGTATGTTCATGTATGCTGTGTGTACATGGGTATGTGTGTGCTTGCCTGCTTAGCTAGTACTAGGAATCCAACTCTGGTATCTACATGTATCCTATCTTTGACCTATAGCTTATTATTCTTTGTTTTGAGACAGTTTCACCGTACAGTGCTAGCAGGCCTTGACTCACTGTGAAGGCCAGCTTTGAACTCATAGAGATCTGCCTGTCTCTGTGTCTCTAGTGCTGTGATTAAATGTGTGCACCACACCTCCTGGCCTTATTAGCTTATTATTTTTTAAGTATTGAAAGTTTAAGACTTTCAGTAGACATCTTTCCCTCTTTTTATTTTATCAAATTAGTCAAATAGGTTTACAGTATGCTTGTTACATTTTATCAGGTGTATATTTCCAGTTTGTATGGAAATGTCCATTTTTTTTCCTTTTATTGCCTTTAGATTGTATATTGCATTCAAAAGTACTTTCCCTATTCCAAACTATAGATATTCTTTTGTGTTGGATGTGGTGACACTTGTAGCCTTAATAGCTTGGTACACAGAGGTAAGAGAGTGGTTTGTGTAGCAGATTTGGAGACCAACATGGACAATTTAATAAAGATTATAATTGTGTCCCCTTAAAAAAGTAAAAATATTTTCTTATGTCTCCTTATTTCTTGAATCTTGACCTCACTTTTGGTTATGGCATAGCACTTGTTTAGTAAGCATGAGGCCCAATAAACAAAGATTCACCAAAAAAGTTAATTTTAACCAAAAAGCAATCCAGTATTTTTTTTCAACTGATAGTAGTTATTAGTAGATATTAGTAGTCCATCTTCCCTCAGTTGTTAGTGTTTTGCGTTAGTTATTAATCTTTGGCTGTATCTGTGGCAGAAAGTCATCCTAGCTGTTCAGTCACTTTTTGTTCTTGAAGGTAATGGTCAACGTACATGTGGTTCTCAGCCCTGGCCACACATTAGAATTACCTGGGGAGTTTTAAAGACACTTAATGTCCGAACCTCATTGCTGACCAACTAGGTTAGACTCTCTAGGGCATGGCCAGACATGGTTAGAATTTATATTCCTCAGATGATTTTCATGGCAGATGGGGATAAGGACCACTCTTATAGGTAAATGTAAGAACTTTTTCCATCAAGAAATAGGTTGGTCAGTAATGTGCTTTCTGCACAAGCATGAGGATGTGAATTTAGTTCCCAGCACCCAAGCTGGGCTGTGGAGGTAGAGATAACCAGATCCCTAGGGCTTGGTGCCAGCCAGCCTAGTCTGATTAATAAGCATGAGACCAACGAAACACTGTCTCAGGAAAGTGAAATAGACAGCTTTTGAGGAGTGACACTCAGGTTGCCTTCTGGCTTCCATATGCACCTGCACACATAAGTACACTCCATACAAGCACCCCCCCAAGAAGAAAAACAGATTCTTAATGACAAGTGACTGTTTTTTGTATAGTGCACTTCTGTTTTTTGATTTATTATGGGTTTTCTTTTTATTGGGAGGCAAGTTCCATTTCATTTTTTAATTAGCTCTTTTAGTACATGGATTAATGTACAGATGTCATTAGAGTCTGGCCACTTTGTGAACTTCTTTTCTTCTTATTTCTCCAGCTGATTCTCTTGGGGTTTCCAAGTAGACATTCTTCTGCATTTTTGGTATTTTTTTCTTCTCCTTGCCGATATTTTTGTTGATGTTTATGCCTCTTGGGCTTCTGTGTTTTGGAAGTTTGTCTAGTGTCTTAAGGAGAATATGAGCTTTAATTTGCAGCCAGAGGCAGCTATGTGTTTTAAAATTGGGGCACAGTCTCTCATGTTAAATGTTAGGTTTTATTATACTCATTTCTTATATCTGTAGTAACTATTGTAAGATCTTTTTGCTTTGGTTATCAGATTTCTTAATACTAAACTGAATCACATTTGTAATTGTAAAAATTAAAACTTAATGTAATTGCTGAATTTTATTAGTGTTTCTCCAGGATTTTTTTTTTTTTTAAGATTTCTTTCATTCATTTACTTGGTTTTTCAAGACAGGGTTTCTCTGTAGCTTTGGCTGGCCTTGAACTCACAGAAACCCCTTTGCTTCTGCCTCCTGAGTAGATTTTACTAGTTTTAACTACATGTATATATTTGTGTGGATATGTGCATGTTAGTGCAGGTATCTGGGGAGACTAGAAGAAAATATCAGATTTCCTGTGTGCTGCCTGATGAGGAATCTGGGAATTGAACTCAGGTCCTTTAAAAGAACAACTAACGCTCTTTCCACTGAGCCATGTCTCTAGCCCCTTCTTTGGGGATTTTTGTTTCATATTCATCAGTAAGATTGACTTGTGATTCTTTCTGTGCTTTTCAGGTTTTCTTTATTAGTGCTATGTTAAACCTATCAAAGAGAGACGAGAAGTTTCTTCTGTCTCCTCCTTGGACAGTTTAAGTAATATTGACATGATTTAGTTCCTTGAACAGTATCATCTGTGCAATCATGGGGACCAGAAACTCTCCTCTTCTGTCTTTGTCTTCCTCTCTGTGGAAACTTAGGGCTTCTCACCTCCAGACTGAGTTGAAATCTCTGTCAACTTTTTCTGGCTGTTTTCTCTTTTTGAATTTTGGTCTTTTGAATTAATGGAGCTGTCACTGTGTTTTTCAGAAATGTATGAATTTACTCTGATTTTAAGAAAGATCCATATAATGAGCAATGGCTCAATGTTTAAGAGCACCCGCTGTTTTTGCAGAGGTTTAATTCCCAGTACCTTGTGGGTGGTTTACAACTATCAGTGATTCCAGTTCCGGGGATCCAACCCCTTCTTCTGACCTGACCTCTGTGGGCACTGAACATGCACATATACAGCAGGCCAGCATTTATATACATAAAATAAAATAAGTAAATCTAAAGTGTGTGTGTGTATAAGTATAGTATAGTAAGGGTATAAGTATAGTATAAGGTATAGGTATAGTAAGGATATAATATAAAGTAAATAAATCTAATGTGTGTGTACAGTAAGGGCATTTAAATTCCACAGAACAGGTTAAGACAGTGACTAACTTCACTAACTTCACATAGTCTCAGTAAGTTGCAGGACCCTTTTATATTCTACTCAGCCTGACTTTAAGCCCTCTTAGTCATGAAACTGCAGTCTGAACCATGGGTCAGTTGAACAATTTATATTTTAACAGAAATTCTCTTTCATTTATTATCTTAAAATTAATATTCTTTGCTGGAGAGATGACTCAGCAATTAAGAGCACTTGATGCTCTACCAAAGAACCCAAGTTCAGATCTCAACACTCATTTTAGGCAACTCATAATCACCTGTAACTCTAGCTCCAGGTGACCTGTCATTCCTTTCTGGCCTCTTCTGGCACCTATAAACACAGAGATACACACAGGCTTAAATAAAGATAGTTTTAGAAATTTTCTTATAATTATTAAGCATTAAGTTATTTCCCCTCTATAATTGTGTGTGACTGATTAAGACTATGCTGTGGGATTTTGTTTTTGTTTTTGAGATGATATTGGTCTGTAACCTAAGCTGGCTAACCTGAGACCCTGGGTCTTCCTGCTTCAGCCTGCTGTGGGCAGGCGTTATAGGCGTGCACTACCAGTAAGAAACAGTTAGTTATAAGGATAGGGAAAATGAGAGTAGTTTTAAAACAAACTGGCAGTGATAACACTGCACGGCACAAATCTGGAGCAAACTGAAACCATGTCTCTATTTGACTGTGGCAAAGCCTAATGTGTTGCTGTGTTTTAGGGAGTTGTCACTGTTATGTGCATTAGTGCTTTACCTGCACGTGTGTCTGTTTAAGGGTATTGGATTTCTTAGATTTAGAGTTAAACAGACAGTTGTGAGCCACCATGTGGGTGCTGGGAATTGAACCTGGTTCCTCTGGAAGAACAGCCAATGCTCTTAACCTTAAAGCCATTTCTCCAGGTGCCCCTTCCCCTTTGTGTGTGTGGTTTGTTTTGTTTTTCAAGATAGGGTTTTTCTATGTAGGTCTTGACTGTCCTGGAATTTGCTCTGTTGACCAGACTGGGCTCAAACTCACAGAAATCCACCTGCCTCTGCCTCTGAGTGCTGGGAATAAAGGTGTGTACCACTACTGCCCAGCTTTCTTGTGTCGCTTTTGCTACTGAAAATAACCCAAATAGTTGGCCTGCGTATAGAAGGAAACGAAAAAATAGGAATTTCAATGGGATTAGAAAGCACACAGACACTGAGATTAATTTTCTTGTGTGATAGGTGCTGAGAGATGTGGCTCTGTGCAGAAGAGTGGGAAGTGTTTTCTGTGTTACTTGATGTTCTAATTTGCTTTCTGTTGGCTTTGCTTTTGCTGACTAAAAGCAGTTTAATGGAGAGAATTTCAGCTCATATTTTCAGGTCACAGTCCTTTGTTGGGGAAGTTAGGTCAGGAACTCAAGTAGAAACCATGAAAAAACACTTTCCTGGCTTCCTCAATGGCTATGCTCATTTAACTTTCTACAACCCACCTTCCTGTCTGGATATGGTGCTGCTTCCATGAGGTGTGCTCTCCCATATCAGTCACCAATCAACACTCTCTCCTAGACATAGTTCATGGACCAATCTGACCTGGACAACACCTCAATTAATGGGTCCTCTTCAAGGTGATTCTAGGTTATGTCAGGTTGACAATAAAAGCTAGCCAGCAAACCTGGTCAGGTGATCCAGAGTTTTTCTGATTTTAAGGTTAATAAAAACTTAATATTGTGTGTCACCCTAGAAATCATTTTTTTCTCACACACCTGAGAAGATACTAAAAATAAGTAGATACTGCAAACAATTTTCATAGAGGGTTAAGAGTAGGCCCTTTTTGATGTGTAAGGAGACTTTTGAGATGCTGCATCTTGATGGAGGTTGATACTGCTTGGGAGTCTTCTTCTTAGTCCTAGAGTAAAGGTTTTTACATAGATGCAGGTTCCAGCCACAATCAGCTGGAACTGGTTATTTAAAATCAAAGCTGGGTTTTTACAAAGTGCACAAGAGCCAGGCAGAGCTTTGATTCAGCAATTTTGGGGTGTAGCATGAGAATTTGCATTTTTAACGAGTTCTTTGAAGGTGAACCTAATTATACCAATTAGAAGTTTCACTCAGAATATGTGTTCTAAAAGAATAGATTAACAGAATTTAGTTATTAAAGAATTAGCAGAATTAAGTTGATTGTTAAAGGAATGGTTAGTCCATCTTCATTTGGATAGTCCAGTCGGGAATCTGATTTAGTAGTAAGTGAAACAATACTGTATGTTTATCTGATGTATAGTGTTATTTTATTTATGTTTTACTAAATAAAGCTTGCCTAAAGATCAAAAGGTTAAAGTCACTAGAGGTCAAGCAGTGGTATCACACACCTTTAATCCCAGGATTTGGGAGATAGAGGCAGATGGATCTCTGCGGGTTCAAGGCCACCCAGGGCTATACAAGATCAAAGCAGAAACAAATCCAGGTGGTGGTGCCTCACACCTTTAAGCCCAGTACTAGGGAGTCATGCCTTTAATCCCAGCACTAGAGGGAATATAAAATTAGAGGAGAGAGAGGCTCGAGCTGCTTAGTCTGCTGAGTCATCTTAGTCTCCAAGGCTGCCGTCACCCAGCCTTGGTAGAGGTAAGACTTCGCTAGTGATTTGGCTGCTTTGCTCTTAGCTTGAACCCCAGTTTTTGTCTCTGGGTTTATATTATTCATTCTACACTGATGTTTTTCACTTTGTGTACTATCTCATTTTTTTCCCCTTAAAATAATATAAAGAAAGGAAGGTAGCAAGATTTCTCAGTGGGTGAAGGTGCTTCCCACTAAGCCTGATGGCCTAAGTCCATCCCCTGGGACCCATATGGTGGAAGAAGAGTAGAACTGACTCCTGCTGGTTGTTGTCTGCCTCCACCTGAACATCATGGCACATGTGTATACAGATACTCACACACAATCATCCCCAATTAAAAATTAAGGAATTTTCTATTCAGAAAAAATTATAACTTCGTCTCTTTTAGAGGATCACAACAGAAATAGTTTGTAAAATGACGTTCCTTAGCATAGTGAAGTATAGTGCAGTGTGGGATGTCTAGTCAATGGAGGAAAAGCTTTTGAGCAGAAGTGCAGAGCAGTTTTAGGTACCTTACCATAACTGCAGAAGAAAATGATTCTTCTACAAGTGGAGCTTGGACTCTGAAGTGAGCTTCCTGGGTTCATATGCAGGCTCTCAGTTATTACCTGTGTGAAAATCACTTTTCCTGGTTCTCCCCCTCTCCCCACCCCTCATCTTTTATATGAGGTTAATAATAGTACATACCCCCAAGAATTGTTATGTCAATTATGAGGGGAGAATACTCATAAATGAGATGTGTATGAGCAGCTCTTAAACAGTGCCTAGTTGTTTTTGTTTGTTTGTTTTGTAGAGATTGAGGAGTGCTACTTTGCTGCAGGACATGAGATAGCCATAAATGTGTGACATAAACAAAGAGACTCTTTTGTAATGTTTTGGTAAATGTTGTTTAAGTCATGACAATTGTTTGTCTACTTTTTTGAGACAGGGTTTCCTCTGTGTAGTTCTGGCTGTCCTGGAGCTCACTGTGTAGACTAGACTGGCCTCGAACTCAGAGGTCCTCCTGCCTCTGCCTCCCCAGTGCTGGAACTAAAGGCATGTGCCATCACTGCCTGGCAAAAATAGTTTTTTATTGTATAAAATTTGAAAGCATGGGATTTTCTAGAGAATAAAACATAATTCCATCCATACCAGTCTTTTGTTGATACTTATTTATAGTGTGTGTGAGCTTGAGTGTGGAAGTCCCAATTGCTGCAACAAAAACACCTAACAAAAGCAACTCAAATTAGGAAGACTTTATTTTGGCTCACAGTTCCAGGGTCATACTGGCAGGAACTTGAGGCAGCTGG
This sequence comes from Bramus lutescens, assembly GCA_001685075.1. Taxonomy (NCBI): domain Eukaryota; kingdom Metazoa; phylum Chordata; class Mammalia; order Rodentia; family Cricetidae; genus Bramus; species Bramus lutescens. The sequence goes on along the minus strand of LOEQ01004326.1, from coordinate 11,167 downwards.
TCATTTTGCATCTGCAGTCAGAAAGAGGAGAGTGATAACTGCTAGTTCTGTTGTCGGGGGTTTCTGTCCCTCCTGGTCCCCACAGTCTTTAAGTCCCAAAGAAATCATACAGAGGTCTACATTAGTTATAAACTGATTGGTCCATTAGCTTGGGCTTCTTATTAACTCTTATAACTTATATTAGCCCATTATTCTTATCTATGTTAGCCACATAGCTTGGTACCTTATTCGGTGGGGCAGTCACATCTTGCTTCTTCTATGGCTGGGACAGGACTGCAGAATAGGAATTCCTTCTTCCTAGAGACTCAGGACAATAGTTTACTCTAACTCCTTGTAAAATCAAAAAGCATATTACATACTTCCAAAATAGAACATTACAGAGTATACATTACTATTCTCCAAAGGGAGGAGTAAAGACATCAAAGTGAGGGAATACTGGATGGAAGCAATATTGAAACCCAGAAGGGCAAATGTCAAATCTTGTAGTTCCATGTCTGATGTCAAAGTACTTAAATGGTTCTGCCTTTCCAGCTTTGATGTCTGCAATCTACCATCCACCCAGGTCCATAGCTCTCCTTGGCAAATATTCCATGGTCTGGCATTGCCAACGTCTTGCGGTCTTCAGTGCAACTCAGGCTTCAGTTCTCAGCTTCACACATTGGCCTCTCAGGTCCTCCATGCAGAGACTCCCTTGTCATATAGCTAGCTTTAGCAGCTCTCAAAATTTCATGGAGGACGATTCCATGATCCCTTGACTTTCATGATTGTAAAGCAATCACCATGTGGATAACAATGACAAGTTTGCCTGCCCGCTTGAAATGGAACCTTGTCCCATTGAATCACGTGCACTTTTGTTTGTTATTTCTTTCTAGGAGCAGAGGATTCTTTAGGCCTTTTCCTTTCACAAGTTGGAAGCTTAGCTGTGTTAGATCTTGCCTTAAGGTCACCTTTCCCTTTATTACATTGAAAATCAGGCCTCTCTTTAATCTATCCATTTCTTTCAGCATGAGCCTTAGCTGTAACATTAAATTTCCTGATGCTCTTTTTCTCTTCAAACTGCAATTTATATCTCTTTCTGTCCCGTTTGTACTTTTTCATTGCAGACCTGCGTAAGAATGGTTACTAATAACCATTTGTAAGGATCAGTATTGGTTGTCTTGAAATCTCTGCCAAAGAAATTAGTCCTGTATTTAGCTTCAGGTAAGTTCTTCGGATAGAAGTAGAAAGCAGCCATCTCCCCTCACCCCCCAAATATTACAGAAACATTCTCTAGCCTAGTTGTTAATATTGTTCCTCTCTGAGACCTCTTGAACAGGAGCCTCCAGTCCACATAACTGTTGTTACTTTACTACTGTCTTCCAAGCTCCTGCTAAGCATCCCATTAAGTTCTAGTCCAGAGTCTAAAGTCTCCCACTTTGTTCTGAAAAGCAGCACTGGTAGACCTTTAACAACAGTAGCCCACTCCCAGATAGTCACCCCCATCCATGCTGGTATTTTAATTGGCTTGATCTTGTGTGTGGAGGTTATCACAGCTGCTATGATATGTAAGGGCAACAGCCATGCCATGTCAAGAAGACAGAATTTCACCATGCTTGTCCCTATCCTCCCGCTCTTTTAGTTTTTTCACCCCTCTCTCCGCAGTGGTCCTTGAGCCTTGGGTGGATTGATTAGGGCTGAACACTAAACAGTCTCTTACTGTATTTTGAAGTTACGCTTATTAATCAAGGCTTTTCAGATATTCCTGTCGACTACCTACTTGCCCATCTTTTAAGGCTTAACCCTTTAGCCCTCAGTATCCCCTCTTTCTTTTCATGTGTGTCCTACTACCCCTAACTTAAAAAAAGTTAGATTATGAGATAGTAGGCATCTGTTTGGCTTGTTATGCTTTCTTTTAAATTTATTATTGGACCTATTAACTAAAATGAGTTTTGTGTGTCTGTTCATGAGGATTGTGAATCTAATCTCATGTGGTGTTTGTATGTGCATGATCGGGGGGAGGTGATAGGATATAGGCCAACTTGGGTATCTTCTCACTCCTCCACCTTGTTTTTTGAGACAGGGCTTCAATTATCAAATCTGTAGTGTGATTGGTTAGATTTGCTGGCCAGAAGGCCTCAGTCCTTGTGCTTCTAATTAGTGCAGTGCCCAACTTCTTACATGGGTGTTAAGGACCTGAATTCAGGTCCTCATGCTTACACAGCAAATACTTTGCATCACCCCAGTCTTTGTTTGGATTTTTGAACTAGGATTTCACCACACTAGCATGGAACTCACAATATGGCTCAAGCTGGCCTCAAACGTAGGCAGTTTTCATGCCTGAGCCTTCTGTACTCTGGAATCCACCACTGCATTAAGGCTTTTTTTGTTCTCATTTGATTTCAGCATCAAGAAAATACTGGCTTTGTGAAATAGCTTGGGGATTGCTCCTTTTCCATTCTTTTATTTTAAAAAAATATTTATTGTGTATACAGTATTCTGTCTGTCTGTATGCCTGCAGGCCAAAAGAGGGCACCAGATCTCATTATAGATAGATGATTATGAGCCACCATGTGGTTGCTGGGAATTGAACTCAGGACCTCTGGAAGAGCAGCCAGTGCTCGTAACCTCTGAGCAAGCTATCTAGCCTTTTCGATTATTTTCCTAAAATTTATCTAATATTAGTATTATTGGGGGTTAGAGAGATGGCTCACAAATTAAAAGCACTTTTTTTTAAAGTCTGTTCTTTCTAAGGACCCAGGTTTGATTCCCAGCACCCGCATGATAGTTCACAGTTGTGTACAACTGTCTACAACCCAAGTTTCAGGGATCCAGTGACCTTTTTGGTCTCTGGACACCAGGCACACACATGATACACAGGCATACATACAGACAAAATAAAATAAACATACTCAAAAAAGTAATTAAATTTTAAAAGTTCACTGGTAAAGCCATCTTAGTCTGCTGTTTTTCTCATTGGGAAGGTTTAAATTATTCATATTATTCACAGTCGCAGAGGTGCTCTTAATATTCTTTAAAGAACAGTTATTGCAATTATGTGTGTACGTGTATTGGCAAGGTACATGTGTGGAGGTTTTGACAACTTGTGTGGGTCATTTCTGTCCTTTTCTAAATCCTGGGGGTGAAACTTAGGTCTTTAGATTTGGCTGTAAGCACTTTCACCCACTAAGCCGGGTTGCCAGCCCAATATTTTTCTTTTCAGCTTTTGTTTTTTGTAGAATATGTTTACTGTCAGGTTTTCAGTGTTTTTCTCTTACTTTCCCCTTAGAAATTTTAAATTTAATGGAATATTTTGAGTCAGGGTCTTAAACTCAAGCTGGCCTCACATTTGCTATGAAGATAGCCTTGAACTTCTGGTCCTCCTGCCTCCACTTCTTAATTGTACAAATTACAGGTGTGCATATGTGGTGCTGAGGATTGCACTGAGGGCTTCAGCATGCTATGTGAACTCTCTGCCAACTGAGCCAGCCACATCCCCAGTCACCTCTGTTACAAATTTGTCCTTTGAAAATTCATTGAAACTTAAGGACTTTATAACCCAGCATATGGCTTTTTTTATAATTAATTTTTAATTAACATATGAAATAGTTTTTATTGAGTATTTTAATACATGCATGTCATTGTTTTTCACACATTCATACTCTGCATTACCCTCTTCTTTTCTTCCTTTCCCTTTTCTCCCAAAGAGTCTTGGGGTGTGTGTGTGAGTAACATTTATGTGCATGTATGTTTGGGCACTTATGCTGCAGTGCACAGCGTGAGGGTCAGGGTTCTCTTTTTGCACCATGTGGGTCGTGCTGATTTGGCATCAAGTATCTTTGCCTATTGAGCCATCTTTCCAACTTTATAAAGTACTGCCAATGTGCTTTCAGTTTGATAGTTGCAGGACCCTGCCCCTCAACACTGTTTTGGACCAAGTACCCTATGCATGCTGGTCAAAACTCTACCACTGACCAAGCTGCATTCTTCAGCAGTGCTTTTGTGTATTTAGGGAAAAAAAAGACATTTTATTTCTATATTCTACACGTGAGAAAACATAAACAAAACAAAAGCCATTGCTGTCTCTCATTCCTTCCCTCCCATTTGACCTTTCTTTGTGTAGTTTTTTGGTAGATGGTCTATGCATCCTTGAAAGATAGTGCATCCTACAGTTGTAAGGTGTGGTGCTTTATAAAATATCTACTAGAATAAGTTGGCTACTCTTTCAGAATCTTTGCTGGTTTTGGATGGAAGGTATATTATATCAGTTATTAGGAGAGGAATATTTAAAACATGCAATTTAATTACAGATTTGCCCATTTTCCCCCCAGAGTGAAGTCTGCTTGTTTCATACATTGAGGAAGAGCTTTAGAACTTTTATTAGGTTTTTGTTTGTTTTGTTTTGAGACAAGGTCTCTCTCTTACAGCCTTGGCTGGCCTGGAACTCACAGAGATCCACCTGCCCCTGCCTTCAAGGACTGAGATTAAAGGCATATACCACCATGCCCAAACTTTCATTAGATGGATATATATTTTGGGTTGTATTTTTCTGATAAGTTGAAACCATTATAAAATACCCATCTCAGCTATTTTAACATTCTATCTTAAAGGCTACGTCTTCTTTTTTTTAAAAACTAATACAGCCATTCCCACTTTCTTATCAGCATCTATAAATTACATGTCACCCTTTTAATTTTCTTGTGTCTTTATATTTAAAATGCGTCTTTTATAAGTAACATTTAGGTAGGTCTTACCTGTTTTTTATTCTGACAATCAGTCTTTTAGATCTTTCATCCAGTACCCTCCTAATGATATCTACTCTTTTAGCTGTACTGTTTAGTATTTAATATTGATAACAGGATTGATACACACACCCTTTTGTCTCTTTGGTGTTTTGCTCCTTTTCTCTCCTTACTTATTATTTTGTTGAAGTCTTATTCCAACGTCTCTGTCATTTCTGAATCTACTTTCTTTTGCAGTCCTTTGCTTGTTGAAATAAATTATTCCTGAGTATCAGTCACATTTCCCTGCCTTTGTGCATGCCCAGTAATTTTTGAGTGTAGTAAAGCACAATGGATGACACGTTACTGAATGTGGTTTGTTGTTAATTGTGGGGGAATGTGACTTTTTGTTCTCTTAGTTACTTTTCATCCTTTCATGGCTAGTGTTGTCCTTCCTTATGGCAAGGCTTGAAAGAAGCCTTTAACATGGTCTTTTGAAAGTTGGGCTAATTAGACTGTCTCTGGTGATGTATCTTTTCTCTTCATTTCACACATCCTGAACACTCTGTTCCTGCAGTCAGCTTGAACAGGCTCCAGGTGGAGCTGATGATGTAGTATCTCCAGGGACACTCAGTTTGATGGTGTGATCATACAATATGGACTGCAGTTTGTAGCCTGTAGTGATTGTGTACTTCACACTTTACAAATGATTTGTTTTCTGAGTTGTCCACAGAATAATTTTAGTGTACCAACCTGTAAAGTGCTGTGTTTTTCTCAGTGTGTTTGAGCTAAAACATGATGACCAGCTTTTCCAAAATGTTTCTTCTATATTTTGGAGTTATATTTACCATAGACAGTAATTTGTTGTCCATCTGCCACTAAGTTAAAACACTTAAGGGTTTTTATGCTGATTGTGATGTAATATTTTTGGTCTTTTTCAATATCTGTGTGTGTGTGTGTGTATATATATATATATNTTTCAATATCTGTGTGTGTGTATATATATATATACTTATAGCATGAATTTTTTTAGCATAGTCCTAAATTACTGTTTTTAACTATTTGTGAGTTATGGTGCATGTGAGCAGGAGTAAGATGCCTCTGTGCTGGTGCTGTGCCGAGAGTTCTGCAAACAGGGTTTCTTGTTGTTCCATGTTTAATAACCTTCTGAAGTGGATATCTACTTTCCACAAGAAGTAACCTGTCCTGAGCCATAGTCTTGCTTGTACAGGACATTGTTCAAAATGACACATTAGAAAGTAGCAGCTTTTACTTATACCCTATCTGTAATTGACTCTAAATTATATTTGTTTACCGCTTGTCTATAAAATGATAGGCAAGTATATAATGTCTTGCTTTTTTTCTGTATAGGTTTCCTCTTATACAAAATTTATAGAAATTAATATCTGAGAGTCATTTCCCAGGACTACTTTTTATTATTTTAAAGGATCTACTTACAGTCTAAAGAAATGCATCCCTATGCACTGCGATTTGCCTGACATCTGAGCAGGCCATAGCTCTGTAGTTTAAGTATCTGTTCAGCCAGTCAGGCTTTACAAGGCCCATAAGAAAGTAGACTTTTCTCAAAAGTATATGTGTTTGTGTTTAATGCAGGAAGCCACCATAATTATGTCTCTATACATTTTGAGTCTATAGAATAATCTGCCTCTGAAATAGGTTTTTTTATTCTTTGGTGTTTTTGTTTGTCCTGGAACTCGCTGTATAGACACCTCAAACTCACAGTAATCTGCCAAACTCTGCCTCCTGAGTGCTGAGGTTAAAGGTGTACACCACTATGCCTGGCTAAGTATCTGTTTATTTATATATATATATATATATACATATNATATATACATATATACATATATATATATGGATGGATGGATACTGTTTGCTTTTATGTATCACATGCATGCAGTTTTTATGAAGGCCAGGAGAGTGCGTCAGATCCCTGCTATAACTGCAGTTACAGAAGAACCTGACCCAGGTCCTCTGCAGTAGCAAGTCCTCTTAGCTGCCAAGTCATCTGTCTTTCTTACATTGTGATAGCAAAGAGAGGTTTTAATTTGTAACTTTGTGGGTGTTACAAATTAATTTCTGGGTGTGTTTTTTATTTGTTTTGTTGGTTTTGTTTTCTTTTTTTAATATTTACTTGATAGTATCTTATGTGCATGAGTGTTTTACTTGCATGTATGAATATGTGCTACATTCAAGCCTGGTGCCCTTAGAGGTCAGAAATGGGTATTGATGCCTGGAACTGGAGTTACATGGTGTTATGAGCCACCAGGCAGATGGTAGGAACCAAACCCAGATCCGCTGCAAGAGCAGTACCACACTAAACCACCACACCATCTCTCCAGCCTCACTTGTTCCACAGTTTTTAACATTTTCAAAAATAGAACATAGAATAATATAACCAATGTCTGTATTTTTATTGCTCAAAATTATTACCTGTTGGCATTTTTGTTAATTTGCTTTTCATTTTAAAGTCATCTTTATTTTGAGCTGTTTTAGATTCATAGAGGATCTTTTTAAATTATAAACTGATTGGCCTAGTATCTCAGGCTTCTTATTGACTCTTATAATTTATATTAACCCATAATTCTTGTCTGTGTTAGCCATGTAGCTTGGTACCTTTTTTTGGTGAGGCAGTCACATCTTATGTCCTGCGTCCTCTACATCTGGGTCACGACTGCAGACTGAAACTTTCCTCTTCCCATAATTCTCATTGCCCCACCTCTACTTCCTGCCTGGCTACTGGCCAATCAGTGTTTATTAAACAAGTACAAGAAACAAATCTTTACAGGGTAAACCATTGTCCCACAGCAATTGCCCCCCCTTTTTTCCCCCAAAACAAGAACTCTGAATCTAAAATCTTTTGTTTAGTTTTTTGTCCAAACCATTATTCATAACATACTGTAACCAATACTCTAAACAAAGATAAATATTCATAATCCATTTTTTGGGAATGTGAGTATAGTTTTCCAGGCAGCTTCCTGCTGATTGGGGGCACTGATAATCTTAGGGACCTAAAGAAAATTTATAATTTTGGTCAAGTCGTGACTGGAGTATCTTGTGAGGCTTGATCATCTCAGGCAGTAGTCTTGAATCTGTTCTGGATGTGGAACTCAGACATCTGGGGCCATAGCTCCTATCGGAGATTTCTCATGGGGTCTTCCTTGATCAAACCTGTTTTTTCTTAACCTGGAATGAATCCACAGCCTCTCATTTCCTGTGGAAACAAAA
>LOEQ01004325.1:211002-233453 GCA_001685075.1 Bramus lutescens | reverse complement strand
CCAGCACTCAGGAGGCAGAGGCAGGAGGATCTCTGTGAGTTCGAGGCCAGCCTATTCTACAAGAGCTAGTCCCAGGACGGGCTCCAAAGCTACCATGACCCTTTGAATTCTTGTCTTGAAAAACCAAAAGAAGAAGAAGAAGAGAAAAAAAAGACAAAAACAAGGGAGGTAAATGCCACTGCAATCATAAACTCAAGGAAGGAAGCTTCAGTTGAAAGCACTGGATCTGCACAAGAATAGTCCCTTTGACAATCAGCTATGAATGGATCAATATTTTAAGAAGCACCTCTCCCCTTTCCTTTATGCCCCTCTAATGGCTCCTGATATAATTGGGAGGGGCTATGTGAGTCCACCAGGAGCAAGGAACAGTTCTCAACCTAGAGTCACACAGATTACCCTGGTTATTGGGTCCCCCCCCAAAAAATTAAAAGACATGAATGTGAGAGAGCGGCATGGGAGAATGTAGGGAGCTGACACAGGCGGAAAAGATGAGTGTGGGGGTATGAGTGATCAGAAAGTATCATATACAGGTATAAAATTGTCAAAGAACAAATTTAAATAATGGCATGTTTTCTCTATAAATTTCTCTCAATCAGATCTGTACGTTCTTAAATGTTAACCTCTTTAGTACTATTTTGAATTATGTTTGAAACTAAAATCATGAATAAAGCAAATTCTACCTAAAATATTTCCTAGATCTTTAGATTAAAGGTTAAAATATTTTCATAAGATTATTAAAAACTTCTATGATGTGGCCTTGACTTCCATGTCTAGTATCAAATCGAACTATCACCCCTACTCACACCTCTCTCACCTGATAAGTCAAGCTTTGCTATGCTGTTTCCTTTCCTTCACTTACCTTTCCTGCTTCCTAAGCACATTTTATTTTCATAAAATGAAACTTCTTGCCATTGATAATCTTTTCTTTCAATAATGTATTTAGTATGATTGGTAGAAAGGCTCAAACATTAAGATCCTGGAGAAAATCCCATGATATTTCTTGACTTCACCAGAAAATGCTCATTTTTCAAGCAAGTCTCTTTCTATATGGCAAAAGGGGTACGCCCTCATTGTATTTGGACAGATTGCTCTCAAGAGAAAACACTGGGAGTATGTTCCGTCTTGTCTTACTGATGACAGGCTCATTGAGTGATTAAAAATAAATTATTGTGTGCATGTTTCAAATTTATAAAACATGAACAACAAAAATTGGTATTTGATAGTTGAGCCATTTGGCGTGTCATCACAGTTTATTGCATTTTTCTGAAAAAGTACAGCTAGTCAGTGAGATTCCATGAGTGTCTATGGCCAACCAACTTCTTACTCTTAAATGGAAGGAAGTATTTCCTCTCTCTTGACTTAGTTTAGTAAAAAAAAAATTAGTTGAGAATTTAAGTCCACAATTTCCTAAATAGGTACATAGCCAGATCTTAGGGATGCATTCCAATTTATTCAACTACTATTATATCTTTAGCGTTGTGTGTTCTGTTTAATTGGAATGCACTTTTTTACTGCCTCACCATCCCTCCCCATCCTACCAAGAAATGCAATTCTCTTTGTGATTATTTTTTGCCAATTCTGCAATTGTTCAATGAAATTTCAAATTAAAATTGTGTGATAGAAGAGAGAAGACATCAGGATGAGAATTTCATATCTGAATTATTCCCAATTTTTAATCCAGTGTAATAAATATTAGATGCCATCAATCCAGGAACATATCACTTGTGGTCGGAAAGAAAGGCTTCTCATTTGATGATACATCATATTTTGAGGCATAACGGGCCTATTTAGAATACCAAAGTCACCACTGTTTCACAGATTTTTTTTGATCAGTTAAAAACTCCTTTTTGTGACAAGACACATAATGTAGTATTGATTTTAAAATATGTGTTAAGTGACTGGAAATATTTCTTTATAGTAACAAAAATCCTGAAAGTTAGGGTACTCTAGTAACTAAAAGCAAAGGCTGTTATAATTTCCAGAACTGTAATTTCTTACCTGCATAGGCATTTGTGTAACTACTCTATGTCTCAATTTCTTATAAATAGATATGTAAGATAGAAATTATCGTAGCATTTACTTATAAGGTCATGATGAGGTTTCGGTTAGGTAAAATATATAAAACTTCTTTGAATATTTACTGAAACCTAAAATCGTGCATATAATTTCTTTTATTATCAATACCTTTCTTTGATTTACTATCATATGCAGTTTCCTATACCCATTATGTAATGTAAGAATAGAAGTAAGGCTTTGTAGAGCTGTAGTTTCAAATAGAGAATTTTCAAGATAAGGTTTCTCCATGTAACAAGCTTGGCTCTCCTGTTCGAGACAGAGACTCATGGGTAGATAAACACTGCTATACGTTACAACTGGACTCTACATAGTTTCAGTGATATCTTAGTTCTTTTTATATTGCTGTAATAAAATATCATGACTAAAGCAACTTATAGCAGTATTTATTTAATTGGGTTTACACTTTCAATAGAATCCATGAGGTAGCATGGAACAAAGGCACGGTGGTATGAACAGCTTGGATCCCAAATCTTGGTCTGTAAGCAGGAGACAGAATTTACACTGGGAATGGTGAGAAGTTTTTGAAGCCTCAATGTGTTTCCCATTGACACATCTAACAAGGCCACACTTCTAATCCTTCTCAAACAATTGCATCAACTAAGGCCGAAATATTGAAACTTATTATCCTATGAGGGCCCTTTTCATTCAAATCACCAAGCCTAAATATGTGTTTTAATAGAAACGGAGAAATATTTATCATAAGTCTGTTACATTATTTGTGTTTTTTTAAACTAACAAGTGTATGTTTAAGTAACTCATTTTAAAGAAATACACATGTACAAATTACTTGCTATAAAATTCTAATGTGGGACATAAAAATAATCTACTTCCAAAAATACAGCATTAGTTTACTATTCTTTTTTGATGACTAATATTTTGGTTAGTTTTATTTTTAGGAAAGATAAATATCTGTGTGGAGTCAAATTATTTTACAAATATACATAGAACTATTTGATATTACTAAACTAAGATTACCATCTACTTTAAAATTTTATTAAATTGACTGACTGATTGTGTGTGTTTATGCACATGCTATGGTGCTTGTGTGGAGATCAAAAGAACTTGTAAGACTTGCTACTCTCATTCCACTATCTAGGTTCCAGGTGTGAAACTCAGGTTGTCAGGTTTGGGTAACAAGAACTTTTACCCACTGTCCCATATTTCAGGCCCTACCCTGTACTAGCTAAATTAGCTTTTGAAAAATAGCATATACAATGATGGATTTTACTGTTGCATTTTCATGCACATGTGCCATGATACATTGCTGTTACTTATTCTTCTCTCCACATGCCTACCCTCGTGTCCCTTACCCTTTCGTATTTCCAAATAGTCTTGCCTTCTGTTTTAATATATTCCATTTCTCTCTTTTACTCCTCCCCAATTCTTAACATATTTTCCCTGTAGATGTGTGATTTATACTTTCATAATATGGATGCCCCCACTGGTATATAGATTTAAATTTGAATTGTGCATATGAGAGAAAATGTCAAATCTGCTTTTCCAAGTCTGGTTTGTTTCCCTTAACGTAGTGATCTCTAGTTGCATGTATTTCCTACAAATGAAATGATTTAGTTTTTCACTGTGATTAAACAAAAATCCATGTGTTATGCATCACTTTTTTTACAGTTTATCTATTGATTGATGCTCTGGCTATTTCAGTTTCTTAGCTATTGTTAATAGGATATTTATAAGTACAAGAGTTCTGTGGTATATTTACTTAGAATCATTCAGCTATATGCTGCCGTATGATAGTTTAAACTTTAGTTTTTGAAGGAACCTCTTTACAATAACTGCCACAGTGACTATACCAGATTGCTCTCATACCAGCCTGTAGAGGAATTCCTCTTTCCACTCATTCTTGGCAGCATTTAGTATTATTTGTTTTCTTGTTTATAGCCCTTGAGATGGATGAGATAAAATCTAACAGCAATTTCAATTTGAATTTCCTGTATGGCTAATGTGTTTAGCAGTTTTTCAAATATTTGTTGAAATTTTTATTTTTATATCTTGAGGACTGTTTATTCAGTTTGCTAGCCCGAATATTAATTGGATGAATTTAGATACTTTTGTGACATTTATTTAAAATCTCCATATACTATACTTTGCACATATTCTTTCCCTCCCCCACATCATGCGTTCGAAACAAACTAAAAAGAAAAAAAAGAAACTCAAGGGGACCAAAAGAAAACAAAAAATACATAGTAGCAACAACAAAACATACACTAAATTTTGTGTTGGTCGACTGCTACTAGACATGAATCCTGCCCTGGCTGTGTTTGGTATGTCCAGTGACATCCTATTGAAAAAAAAACTGACTTTTTTTTTTACTTTTTGGTTTTGGCTGACTTTTTCCAATTTTATTTACCTGAAATTTCATAGTTTCATTTATCTTAACAGATGATTAATATTCAGATGTGTAAATGTACCACATTTTTTATTATCCATTCCTCAGCTGATGAGCATTTAGGTAGTCACCGGTCTCAGGCTATTATGAACAGAACAAGGAGCGTGGTTGAGCTAATGTCTTGGTAGTAGGCTGTAGAGTCCTTTGGGCATATTCCCAAGACTGGTATAGCTGGATCAGTTTTAATCTTCTTGATAAGTGACCACATTGATTTCTGTATTTTATGCTCCCACCATCAAAGAATAAGTGTACTGCTTTCTTTATATCCTTGCCAGCTTGCATGTGCTGTCATTTGTTTAATTGATGTTGGCCATTCTGATTGGGGTAGAAAGAAATCTCAACAAAGCTTTTATTTTCATTTCTCTGATGGATAAAGATGTGATTTTATTTATTTGTTTACTTGTTTGATAGTTTTTTGAGACAGGGATTCACTCTGTAGCTGTGGCTGTCTTGAAACTTACTCTGTAGACCAGACCAGCCTCAAACTCACAGAGATCCTCCTGTCTCTGCCTCCCAAGTGCTGGAATTAAAGGGGTATGCCACCACTGCCTGGAAAAATGTAACATTGTTTAAAGGGTGTTTCTCAGCCATTTGTGTTCCATCTCTTGAGAACTCTCTGCTTAGTTCTATACATATTGTTTAAAATTTTTCTTGGGAGTTCCTATACATATTTCCAATCCCCGGGGTAATCCATGTATATTTCTCATATGTTTCACATTGTTACCTAGCTTCTCTGAGGTCATGGACTTTAGGCTCCTGCTGATATTTGCTTTGTTACTGGGTATGTGGTCAATTTTAGAGTAAGTTCTTTGAGGTGCTGAAAAGAAGGTATATTCTTTTGTGTTTGGATAATTTGTTTTATACATGTCTGTTAAGTCCATTTGAGTCATGACATCTGTTATTTCTCCTATTTCTCTTTAAGTTCCTGTCTGACAGCCTTGTCCATTGGTGAGAGTGGGGTTTTGAAGTCTCCCACTATTAATGTGTGGAGTTTAATGTGTGATTTAATCTTTAGTAATGTTGCTTTACATATGTGCGTGCTTTTGTATTTGGGGTATAGTTGTCCACGATTGAGACTGAATCTTGAGGGATGTTTTTTCTGTGATGAGTATGTACTGTCATTCTACATCTCTTCTAACTGATTTTAGTTAGACATCTATTTTGTTAGGTATTAGGATAACTACACCCACTGGTTTCTTAAGTCCATTTGACTGAAAAATATTTTTTTCAACCCATTACTCTGAAGTAGTGTCTGTCTTTGAAGTTGAGGTGTGTTTTTGTATGCAGTAGAAGAATGAATCTTGTTTTTGTATCCATACTGTTAGCCTGAGTCTTGGTATAGAAGAATTGAGTTCATTGAGATTAATAGATATTAATGATCTGTGATTGCTATTTCCTGTTAGTTTTTAGTGGTAGTGACTCTGTGTTTCCCTTCTTTGGTGTTTGCTGGTGTGAGGTTATCTGTTGCCTATGTTTTCATGGGTGTAGCTAACTGCCTTGGGTTTGGGTTTTCTATCTAGTACTTTCTGTAAGGCTGAATTTGTGGATAGGTATTGTTTAAATCTGGTTTAGTCATTGAATATCTTGTTTTCTTTCTCTATGGTTATTATATTGCAGGGGAACTTTTTTTGGTCTAGTCTATATGGTGTTCTGTAAGCTTCTTGTACCTTCAAAGGCATATTATTCTTTAGGTTGGGAAAGTTTTCTTTTGTTTTGTTGAATATATTTTCTGTGTATTAGAACTGGAGTTCTTCTCTTTCTTCTATCCTTATTATTCTTAGGTTTGGTCTTTTCATGGTGTCTCAGATTTCTTGGGTGTTTTGTGTTAGGAATTTGTTAGTTTTAACATTTTTCTTGACAGATGCATCTATTTCCTTTATCATTTCTTAAACTCCTGAGATTCTCTCTTCCATCTCTTGTATTGTTAGTTATGCTTGCATCTGTAGTTCCTGTTCATTTACCCAGTTTTTCATTTCCAGGATTCCATCAGTTTTTGTTGTCTTTATTGCCTCTATTTCAATTTTCATGTCTTGAACTTTTTGAACTGTTTGTCTTTTCCTCCATTTCTTTAAAGGCACTTTTCATTTCTTCTTTAAGGGTCTCTATCATCTTCATAAAGTTATATTTAAGGATGTTTTCTTCTGCTTCTTCTGGGATAGGATGTTCAGGTCTTCCTGTTGCAGGACCACTGGGTTCTGGTGTTGCCATGCTGGCTTTTAGGTTGTTGAATGTATCTTGCCTTGGCACCTACCCATCTCTTCATCCAGTTGCTGCAAACATTGTCTTTGCCTCTCAATTCCGTACTTGTAGCTGGTTTCTGTGTCTCATGGATCCTCTCTTTGGTTAATCATTGTAGTTGCTTGTCTGTGTTTCAGGGAGCCACTGTTAGTCTGTTCTGTGTCATAGGGAGCTGCTGAAGTCTCTGGGAATAGGTGGGTTTGGGTACAGAGTGGGACTTGTAGATTACAGGGTCCAGTGCTGGGGTATTGGAGCAGCCTGCCTGCAGGAGCCAGATTGTTCACTTTTAAACAAAAATCTCAAAATGCTGTCCTCCACATCAAATATAGAGTGCATAAACTGGATTCCTCTCTACTGTGACCTATCCAGCAGTGCAATGAGCATCTAATCCAAGGTGTTTAGGGCTTCTGAGAGCTACGCTCCTATCATGAGAGTAGAACTCCCAGTCTCTGCACCAGCTCCACCTGGCTTATGTTTCTTAAAAGTAATTTTTATTTCATTTTATACAACATATTTTATTATATTAATTCCCCTTCCCCAACTCCTTCCAGAACCTCTCCACCTCTTAACCCACCGAACTTTATATTCTGTCTATCTCTGTCTCTGTCTCTGTCTCTGTCTCTTGTCTTGCTCTCTGGATTGCCTTTTGCATGAGAATCCTGCATCCTCTACCACCTCCCAGGGAATGCTTGGCTAGAGTTGTGTATGTCTTGTCTTCTTTTCAGAAGATTCCTGATCTTTTTCTTAGCACTTTTTAGCTATTCTATCATTACCTTTGTGCATTTATGACATACTTCCTCTTTCTGTACTTTAAATAGTCTGTTTTCCTTTCCATTGTTTCAGTAGATGTATATATTGAGTTGTTGACTGAGATTTCTGTTCTACCAGGTCCCACAGTAGTTAAGTCCCAAAGATTTACACAGAGGTCTACATTAATCATAAACTGATTGCCTATTATCTCAGGCTTCTTATTAACTCTTATAACTTATATTAGCTCATAATTCTTGCCTTGGTACCTTTTTCAGTGAGGCAGTCACATCTTGCATGCTCTGTGTCTGGCATTCTCTGTGTCTGGGTGACGACTACAGACAGAAACTTTCCTCTTCCCAAAATTCTTGTTGCCACACTTCGACTTCCTGCTTGGTCACCATAGCCCTGTCTATACTTCTTGCCTGGCTACTGGCCAATCAGCATTTTATTAAAAATAATGCAAGTGACAGGATAAAAGACCATTTTTCCACAGCATTGAGTGATGTTTCAACTAGGTTAAACATATCTATTTCTTCAAACAGCTGTCATTTACTAATGTTAAAACAAAATCTGTCACGTATAGTTACTATACTATGTCATGATACACCAAAAAATCTCACTTGTACCTAACTGTACATTGCCATCCATTGCTCAACTTTTCTCTTTATTTTTGTCTATTCTTTTTAAATGACTATAAGGAAGCACTTTATAGTCTTCCATCTAACTTGGAAACCTAGCCCTACATATTATTATAATTTACTATGTAGCCAAATGAAAACATTACTATAAACAGCTAATGGCATGAATATATAATATATGCAGAAAGATTTTTAATGCACTAATTACTATAAAACAACTGTTTAAAAGCACAAGTTTGTTATAACCCCGTTCAAAAGGCTGCACACTCTGATGGAAGGAAAAGTGGCCAAAATGTTACAGAAAGCAATTAGCAGCTGTCACTAGGTTACAGAATTAGAGGTAATTTAAATTTTTTAATTGATGTTTTTCTGAATTTTTTTCATAAATGATACCTTAAAAAAATAATTAAATACAATATTAAGCCTAATTAACCTTTCTGAATATTGATGTTTTCAAACCTGAAATGTAGTTGATTCTTTGTGTGTCATCCATCTGAAGTCAAAGTCTAAATGCAGCAATTAGGAACAAGAGAAAATGGAAATATGTTCAATCTGTGTGAGAACTTGACTGTAAATATGTATGTGCTTTCAATGCAAAATTGCAGATTATGGCTGAAGTTACTTTTTTGTCTTAACTGGAATCAGGTTATGATTTAGCCAGTAGCATTCTCTGAAAATGGATGCTTTTCTCAGTCAGATGTACTGTCTCCCAATAAAACAGACTTTGACATGTATCAAAACAAGCTGGCTATTGATATATTTGTATGCTATTTGTAAGCATTGTTTGCTGTTTCTTATAATAGTATCATATCAAATATTGGAACACTATAGATGCTGGTAAGTTTTTTTAATAATGGCTGAGAAGAAGCCTAGAGTGTTAAGATTTATAGAATCTAGCATGAAACACGTGGAAATAAAATGTCATAGCCACAGTCCAACTTTCTGACACCATAATTCTAAATAAAAGACTGAATCAACTCAAATATACACATTTACATATTTGCTTCCCATTGATGATAAGTTAAAGAAAAGGATTTAGTTTTTGGTTATTACTATTGTCACAGGTGCATGATGATGATGATGACAATTAAAAAATAAATGATTTGAAAAATATTGCCTCATGTAGTAGGTGTTGAATAACAAGATAATGTTTGCATCTGTGACCATGCAAACTCAAATTTCAAGTATTTTCCTTTTTTTTGCAAATTTAGCAAATAAAATTAAACTTCAGTTACCATGTCATTCAGTTGCTCAGTATGTAGCCTAAAGTAATGGGGAGGTACTTTAGAAACAAAACACATGCACTTAGAATATATTCACAAAAGTGTACAAATGACTTTAAAACTTAACCTCAAATATGGCAAGATAGTTTAAATGATATCATGTGTGTCATGAATTATTGATGGCTATTTATCAATGCAGAAGGAATAATACTATGTAGCATAATTAATTACACAAAGCATACAAAAATACATGTCTGTTTATTAGCATAAATCTAATGAAATGAAATAAAATATCAGCCATATTTATTTTGAATAGACACTTTACTAAGGTTTTACTAATGGTTGTGTTTTTTTGATGCTTCAGTTTTACAATGTTCAGATTTGTGTAAGAAATATTTTTTTATTAGCAGAAACTTATAAACTAAAGAAACTGACAATACTGTAAGAGTTTATCTAATTTCTTTAATGCTGTCTCAGTGCACTTAGAATTGGCCATTCAAATCATCCTGTGATAAGAAGGTGCCTAAATGTAAATTTGAATGGATTTCCCACACTATTTTTCAAAGGGCAGCTGAATTACAAACACTTAAAAATTTCACTTTGGAAATTTTGCTTCAAAGAGTTCTGACCTTTGTGTATTAATATGTATTAATTGTCCAACATATTCACCAATGGGGACAAATATATGTAGAATTTTCTCTATCTTTCAAAAATTTTCAATTCAGGAGAAGAAGGGAAATAGGCTTATAAGTAAAAAATAATTAACATTAATATTGTAATTCTGTACTAAACAACATATTGAAAAAATTTTCTTTTAATAGTGAGGTCCAGATTAGAAAGGTTTATGAGTATTAAACTGCATATTATACACTCTCAAAAGAATACATTTTAAAAATCCTGCTTTGCTTTTTCTATCTTGTTGAAGAAATGTTCCATATTTTATTTGGTTCACAATTAGATGGACATAGAACTTAGAGGAGCTTCAGGTAAAGTTTATGTTGACTTGGAGCTAGACAGAGTACACTGTCCTATAATCAATGCATTCTAAAAGTGTATTAAAACAGGCGGCAGTTTGTTGACTTAGTTCACCAGAGATTTCTCTTGTTTGTGTTTGCCATTAACCTTCTGTATAGTTATTTCCTTTTACATTACCTAAAGAGGTCAGATGATAAGTAAGCATCTCCCACCCTTAATACTTTGGTGCAGCCATAAAACTACAACAGCACTGAAATATCTAGTGTAGAAAACATCACAAGATCAGATCTCTCCTTCCCCTTTCATCTCTTTCTCCTAACCTTTCCTAAGAGTTCTGTTTAATCCCCCAGAGAGCAGGCTACAACACATTCTGGTCTTTAATTACCCTATTCAACCATATCTACTTGAAGTCATATACCTATCACCATTGATCTCTCAAACATCTTTCAAACTGCTATTTCATCATGAGATACAGCAATGCTTTAATAATTGGTGATTATTCTCTATGCTTCATAAAACAGCATATGTTGTGCAAAGTGGCACCTGCCTTTAATCTCAGCACTAAGAAGACAGAGGCAGGCAGATCTCTATGAATTCAAGGCCAGTCTGCTCTATATAGCAATTTCCAATCTAGCTAGGGGTACAAAGAGAAATCATGTCCCAATAAAACAAACAATAAAACATAAACAAACAAACAAACAATGATGGGCTTTAGTAAAAAATCTATTTTGGAGTTCTTCAGTTTTCATTTTCTTTTTGCATGTTTCTGTGCAGGTTAACAGCTTCTCTTTTATAATTTATAAAAACCTACAGCTAACAAAGCACATAAATATACTGAATTTTGCTATAATTGGACAGTGATACAGAGGTCAATTGCTTGGCTCTTGGCGACTACCCCCAAACTATCCCTAATTTCTCTTTTGGTTTCTCTACTAAACATGCCTTTATATATTACTCAGTGTTTAATCACTTTCCTCTGGTTTAGACTTGTACTCTTCAATTGAGTATGGGTATCCCACAGATACTAATAGTGGTATTCTACTTGAAAATCTCTCTCTCTCTCTCTCTCTCTCTCTCTCTCCTTTCTTGTAAATGTTTGATGTTTGTCACATTATACCTATATAAAACTAGGTCTGATATTCTATTAATTTCACATTGGCAATTGCATTCAAGAAGCTCTACTTGGTTGCCTAAGCCCACAATGAAACCAATATAGCCCTACCAATACATTGATTTTGTCACAGTACCTATCCCATATCTATTCTTTTTCTATCTTTAATTTTCTCTTTAATAATATCACTATAAATCCTGAAACACGACAGTTTCTTCTGCTACTCATAATCCACAGCCAAAATTTGTCCCATGCCTTTTGTGTTCTATCAGATATATTGAATGAATGAATATAAATAACTTTCGTATAAATTATGATTCCCAATTATGGGTTTTAAGGAATTTCTCTGTGTGTGAATGCATGTGTCCGTGTGTTTCTTGTGCTTTTATTTGGCTCTTTTTCTTCTGTTTTTTTATTATTATGTTATTTTATTATTTAGTTGTCTGTTTTCTAATGCGAGAGAAAAAGGAGTGTGGATTTGAATGGGAAGAGAGGTGGGGAGGATCTGAGAGGAGTTGGCAGAGGGGAAATTGTAATCATTGTATGATATTGTATGAAAAAAATCTATTTTCAATAAAAGAAACTACAGAATGAAATAAGGAAATAAGAGAAACAAACACCCAAGAAATAAATAAGTACTCCATGCAAAAAGAAAAAATAAAAAGGAAATGAATATAAGTAACTTTTGTCTTCAAGCTCAAGTTTCACCTTTTCCTTGAGGAAAATTTGTGATCTCTTTGAGCATCATGTTTCTTGTATTTAAAAATCGGACATCAATACCTGTAGGCAGAGACTGCTCGTTCGTTTCCTGGCTGCCCAGACCCGAATAACAACAAAGAAACTATATTAATTACAACACTGGTTGGCCAATGACTACAGCATATTTCTGGCTAACTCTTACATCTTAAATTAATCCATTTCTATTAATCTGTGTATCACCATGAGGTTGTGGTCTACCGGTAAGGTTCAGACTGGCGGCTTGCTTCTTTCTCCTTCAGCAACTACTTGGTGTCTCCTTGACTCTGCCTACTTTCTCTCTACAGCTCTAGTCAAATTTCCCACATGGCTTTAGTCTACTAAGTCATTGGCCAAAACAGCTTCTTTAATAATCAATGGTAATAAAACATTTTCGTAGCATACAGAGGGGAATCCCACATCAAATATCTGTTGCCCATACTTCTTCTTAATGATGTGAAGATTCTTTCTAAACAAATAATTGATTATAGAAAAAGAGGACGAGAATTTGTAATGTATCTTATAGCCTCCAACAGAGTTTAGGTTCTATAAAGTAGTCTTGCTTCCTAAGTTCTACTTTTTGCTAAATATTTGTTTATTCTATTTTTCGTTTTTTTTTTTGACACAGTCACACCTTGCTAGTTCTATATATCCTCTAGGATTGACTCTAGACCAGGCTGGCCTCAAACTCACAGAGATCCCCCTCCTTTGCCTCCCAAGTGAGAGAAATAAAGTCATGTGCCATTCTCCTAAACTGTTTTTTATTCTTTCTAATTATGTATATTTTATATATCTGTGGGATGGTATGTACTCATGAGCACAGTTACTCACAGAGGCCTGCAGATAACATTGGATCCCTTGGAGCTGGAGTTATGGTTGGTTGTGACCATGTTGGAAACCAAACTTTGCTCTTTTGTTGAGAGCAGTACTCATTCATAACCACTGAGCCAACTCTTTAGCCCCTCCAATATATTCTTTTTATGGTATCTAAAATGTCATACTATTTTTAATAGTTCCTTATTTCTCTGGTAATAGCATGAACTATTTTTTCCTGATTAACACCAGGGAAAATCAATAAGAGAATGACAATGATAATTCTTGAGGATTTATCTACTCACAATGACACATTACATAGACTACATTGTAGAGAAATTTTGGAGACTAAATCCAAAAGCTGCTTAACATAAAACATCATAGATATTATATTATTTTCAACATTTTCAAGTTATGTTTCAGTACCTTTTCAGATTATTTTAATGTTCATTTGAAAAAAAAAACCTTGAGTTTCAGAGAATTAGAAATAAATTTAGAACCTTCAAATGTACTCATCAAATATGGTATTTTGCCAAGCGGAACAATCCTGTTGAAATTTCAGAACTCTAAAATTATAGTTTTGCCTGACACAATAAAGTACTAGTAACTCAAGTAAATGGGGGGGGTCAGATGTTAAACAGAAAACCAGTTTTAGAAGACACTATGCGGTAGCCTTTGCCAGTCTTTGTTGAATCAGTGACACCATTATAATAATTTTAAATAGTATACAAACATTATTAAATACAATTAAAAGTTAAATGGCAGGGTTGTTTGAAATGCCTTTGTAGAATCTTTAGCAGTGATGTACTGGTCCTACTGATTGCTTGTTCTGGGCAGAGGCTTCTGTGAAGTTTACACATTGAAACGAGCCACTAAATTATATATGTCATTGTATTTGGTATTGACCAGCTGCAAGAACAAAGTGAGATAAATAAAATGTAAATCATACAGTTTGTGCCACAGAAAAGGTGGCAAACAAAAGCATTCCCTGGGCAAGTAGCCATCAGTCTGTGAAAGAAGCTGAGGCTAATGACTCAACTAAATGATGTGAGCTAGTTGCAATTTCCTTCTGAAAAGTGATGCTGGAGATGAACAATTAGGACTGTGTTGGGAAACAGGTTTTTTAGAAATTATGAGTATAAGTGTATCTTAATTTTTTATAAAATTGGCAAGTTAGTCACTGGTGCTTTGAAGGGAATTATGTACATCTTTGTATTTACATGTTAGAGAAAAGTCCTCTAAGCTCTAGTACGTCCATACTCGAGCATTCATCCACTGGAGATATAGATGCACTTACTGAAAAGGAAAAATAGTAGCTCATTTGTTTGTGTTTTGAGACCATGATGACCTACATAGCTTAGGTTAGCCTGGAAGTCAGTATGCACCCCAGGCTTTCCTTACATTCATGGAAATCCCCTTGCTATAAACATACCTGGCCTGGCATCTCACGTTTGTACCAATACATCTGACTTTGGATTTTATTTCATTTCTAGAGAATTTTTTTTTATCTAGTTGCTTCATAGTGAACTGATCACAGCAGATTTAGAATAATCTTCTGAAGCAAATCATTCTGACCTCATGTTATCTGTGTATAACATAAAATTTAAGAACTTACTTTTTTTGGAAAAGTTGAATCATAATTTCTACTACCAGAGTGAATTTTATCGTCTGTTGTGGACAGTATTATATGTAAGTAAAATAAGAAGGTAGTTGCTTTAGATGGCCTTGCCACTACTTCAAAGTACAATCAGACCTGGAATACATATATTTGACTTATACTATATTTAGATTTGGCAGGGTAGATGGAAATTTTCTTTCTTAATCAGGCTTTTATGTAGCCCAGGCTGTCCTGGAATCACTAGCAAGCTGAAGATGACCTTGAATTTTGGATCCGCCTATCTCTATTTCACAAATGATGGGATTGGAAGTGAGTACAACTGTGCCTAATTAGAACTTTTTTCAAAAGTGGGGTCGGAAACGTCAACAAACCACCTCTGGCTGCTTGTATGGAACATAGTTATTTTGTAACTAGAAAGCTTCTCAGATATTTATAATCTAGTATTTTGGGAATTAAGTCCTGATCCATTCTCTTGTTATGTATAATCCTCTTTTTCAATCTATGCTTTGAACTGTTTTTAAAAAGAAATCACTGGAAATATTTTTTTTCTACTGGATATTCTATATTACCTGGTTCTGCATTTAAAAGTTTATGCTCATATAGTACCTTATTTGTGGGATTTCACCTTGCAGCCAATATAAAATAACACAGCCACAACTCCCTATACTATACATATACCATAATTCATTTTATATCACCCCAATTTTGCTCTACCTCTCACTGTGTTCATGTATGTATGTATGTATGTATGTATGCATGTATGTATGTATGTATATATATGTGTGTGTGTGTGTTTCTCCATGATAACTCAACTGTTTATATATGAACATTTAGATATTGCTTCAAACCCATTAAGGCTGTGGTTATGTCAATTGAGTGAACTTCAGTTTTACTAGTGTCTGTCATATAACAAGCTCTTAATAAATCTTAGAGGAATGACTGAGTCATATCATATGCATGATTTATATTACTTCTATTACATAATTTTATACATATACCTTTATTACATGTACTTGTATCAATACATGCATACTTATATACTGATATCGTATAATTATAATATATAATTTTATCATGATTTGTATTATTTGATATGACAGCCATTAAGCATATGCATAAATTAAGCATTAAGCATAAATATTCCTTCTTAAGCATATTAAGATTTTCTGAAAGTATAAGATATAAATTTCACATATTTGGTATGAATTAGTAATAAATTAATATAAAAACTTAAAATAGTCAAACTAAATGAAAACTATATTATGAAGATAATTTTGTATATTTATTTTACCTTCTTAATATAAGAATTTGATTGAATTTCAGTTACATAGATGACTCACACTTATGGTTTTATTGAACAGTGTGGTTTATAGATTCATACAGAAAAATCTAAAGGCTTTTCTATTAGCTTTGCTAATTCTTTTGGCTTTAGGGTCTGCTGACTTTGCCATGGCTGGTGATTCCAATCTATATTTTTAAAGGATTTGATAGTGTCTGTTAAGGTGAGCTTATAGGCTGGGATATTACTCTAGAGAGATTATATTTACTCCTCTCAGTTTCACTAGATTGTTTTGACTGCCAAGGCCCCAGTACAGATATTTATCCTCATTTATCATCTTGGTAGAGTCTAGCTCATGTTTAGGGTAAGTAGATTCTATTTATGTAGGACTGAGCTTCTGGTATAGAATTTTTCTTTGATAATTTATTGTCATCTCCCTCAGCAAGGGCAGGGGTATTTTTATGTCCCATTCACTGAGATCACAGTCTTTCAAAGGTCTTGGCTTTATTCCCGCATCTCAATCCCTATCTCCAGTCCATGAGTCAGGAAAGCTTTCCTCATCCATTCCTTTATGTGAATTAAAACCAAGACCCTGCTAGTAACTTATCTAGGGTCACAACAAAGTTATCGCTCCTGGAATCTTGACTCTTGGCACTCTCTTCAGTGTAATTTCTTAGAGAGTTGACCGATTTTGAGTTAATATATGGTTAAATAGATTATGCTCATGCAACCTCACTTAGTTTTGTACAGAAAGAGTTTCCACACTGTAAACTGGATTGTTCTGCTAGAATCTGAAGGCTTTTTAAACCAAGTTCCTGTTGTTAGATGCTACATTGTTTCCAAACGATCAAAATGCAAATAGTGCTGCAATAAAAATTACTGTGTAAGCTTTCTTTAAAACACATCCATATCTTATGAAAAGTTCCTTTTTTATCTGTTTAAATAAATTTCTGGAAATACAATTACAGGATCATGAAGTATAATCAGAAAATACTATGTAATGGAAAAATAAATCAATAGATCAATCAAGTAGAATGCAGAGCTCAGAAACTGACTAACATTTGCAAATAAATCTTACTAGTATTTGTCATGGGTAAAGAAGGAATTTGGTACAGGAAGTATGGTATTTCTAATTGATAATGATAAACAATAGGATATCATAGAACCTAAAAAACTCTACAGTAAACCTTATACTATCTATAAGTATAAATTCATAATTAATTAGAAATCGGATATAAACTATAAAATTACAAAATTATTACAAGAATACACAGGATAAAACCATTATTATCTGTGTTAGGGAGTTCTTTGAAACTTAAACATGGTCCATACAAACAAAAGAATTTAATTTGTTTTTGTCAAAAAAAATTGGGAGAAGGGAAAGTGTCATCAGAATATATTGTAAGAATTTTGGTTACTTTTATATTGTTATTAAACTTATATGTAATTGAAAGTTAAATATCTTTGCAAGTATAAATTTGTAACAGTATAACTTGATAATATAGCTTTTACGTATAACATCCTTTACAGCTACTGAAAGTCCACAGCTGTGCTTAAACTTATTTAATTATTAAAAAAGTTAAAATCAAAAAAAGAATATGTTGCATTTTTTTAAATTAAAAAGTCATCCTGGATGTGTAATATTTGGCCATACTTTCATCTTGAAAACTGGTAGAATTTTCTAACCTAAAGAAGAATGTGCCTATAAAGGTACAAGAAAATTATAGAACACTAAATAGACTGAAACAAAAAAGTCCCCTCGCCATGTAATAATCAAAACACTAAACATATAGAATAAAGAAAGAATATTAAGAGATGCAAAGGAAAAAGGCCAACACATAAGGCAGAACTATCAAAATTACACCTGACTTCTCAATGGAAACATTAAAATACAGAAGGTACTGGACAGATGTGTTTCAGACAATAAGTGACCACGGATACAAGCCCAAACTACTATACCCAGCAAATCTTTCATTCTCCATCAATGGAGAAAACAATATATTCTATGATAAAATCAGGTTTAAAGAATACCTATTTACAATTCCATTCTTACAGAAAGTACTAGATTAAACTGCAACCCAAGGAAGTTAGCTGCACTCAAAAAAACATAAGCAACAGATAACCTCACACCAGCAAACACCAAAGAATGGAAAAATAAAAAAATTATTACCAAAAATTAACAGGAATTAACAAGCATTGCTGATAAATATCACTTAATATCAATGGACTCCATTCAAGTCTAAAAAGACTCAGGCTGATAGAGTAGATATGAAAACAGGATCCATACTTCTGCATACAAGAAAAACACCTCAACCTCAAAGACAGACATTACCTCAGAGTAAAGGTTTGGGAAAAGATTTTCCAATCAAATGGACCTAAGAGACAAGCAGGTGTGGCTATCCTAATAGATAACAAAAATTGATTTCAAACTAAA
Organism: Bramus lutescens; assembly: GCA_001685075.1. Classification (NCBI taxonomy): domain Eukaryota; kingdom Metazoa; phylum Chordata; class Mammalia; order Rodentia; family Cricetidae; genus Bramus; species Bramus lutescens. The sequence goes on along the minus strand of LOEQ01004325.1, from coordinate 215,159 downwards.
ATCAATAAGAAAATATGGAGAATGACACTTCATAGTCATCACAGGAAAAATCCATCAAGATGAACTCTCAATCCTGAACATCTATGCCCCAAATACAAAAGCATACACATATTTAAAAGCAACATTACTAAAGCTTAAATTGTATATTAAACCCCACTCAATAGTAGTAGAAGAATTTGACACCTCACCCTCCTCAATGGACAGGTCAACTAGGCAGAAACTTAATAGAGAAATAATGTTGTTTGAAGACTGTTTGCTCAGTCTGGTTGCTCAGACCCTAAATAACCATACATAATCTGTATCAATTAAATCACTGCTTGGCCTATTGGCTCTAAATTCTTATTAGCTAGCTGTTACATATTAATTTAATCCATTTCTGTTAATCTGTGTATCACCACTAGGCTGTGGCTTACTAGGTAAAGTTCCAGTGTCTGTCTCTGGTGGGGTTACATGGCTTCTCCTGACTCTGCCTTCTTTCTCCCAGCATTCAGTTTAGTTTTTCCCTTCCAGTTCTACTCTGCCCTATCAACAGACAAAGGCAGTTTCTTTATTAACCAATGGTAATCACAGCACACAGAGGGGAATCTCACAACAAAATAATAAATGTCATCACTCACGTGTACTTAACAGACATCTAAAGAACATTTCATCCAAACACAAAATAATATACTTTTTTCTCAGCATGTCTTAGAACCTTCTTTAAAATTGACCACAAACTCCATAACAAAGCAAATATCAACAGATAACAAAAAAATGGAATAACCTTCTGGATTTTATCAGATCACCACAGTTTAAAGTTAGAATACAACAACACTAGTTGCAGGAAGCCTACAAACTCATGGACATTGAACAGTGCTATTTTAACCACCCCTGGGTCAAGAAAGAAATTAAAGACTTTCTAGAATTCAATGAAAATGAAGGCACAATGTACCCAAACCTATGGGACATTATGAAAGAACTGCTAAAAGTTCACAGCACACCTTCAAGATAAATGTCTTGGAGAGATAAGGGATACAAGGAACATATTTAAACATAATAAAAGCAATATACAGCAAGGTGACAACCAACATCAAATTAAGTGGAGAGAAACACAAAGCAATTCCATTAAAATAAGGAAGACTAGGTTGTCCACTCTCTCCATGGCTATTCGATAAAGTACTTGAAGTTCTAGCTATAGCAATAAGACAACAAAAGATCAAGGGGATATAAGTTGGAAAGAAAGATGTCAAATTTTTGCTATTTTCAGATGATATGATAGTATGCATAAGTGACCCCAAAGATTCTACCAGGGAACTCCTACAGCTGATAAACACATTCAGTAATATGGCAGGATAACAGATCAACTAAAAAAAATATCAGTAGCCCTCTTTTATAGGATAAAGGGGCTGAGAAAGAAATCAGAGAAAAATCACCATTAACAATAGCCACAAATAATACAAAATATTTTATGGTAACAGTAACCAAAGAAGTAAAATACCTGTACAATAAGAAATTTAAGCCTTTGAAGAAAGAAAATTGAAAAAGGTATCAGAAAATGAAAATAACTCCCATGCTTTTGGATTGGTAGAATCGACATACTCAAAACGCAATCCTATCAAAATCAATGTGCAGAATGCAATCCCCATCAAAATCCCAACACAATTCTTCACAGACCTCGAAAAAAACAATACTGAACTTCATATGAAAAAACACAAAACCCAGGAGAGCCCAAACAATCCTGAACAAAAAAGGAACTTCCGGAGGCATCACCATCCTTGGCATTAAGCTCTATTATAGAGCTATGATAATGAAAACAGCTCAGCTTGGTATTGACATAAAAACAGACAGGTGGACCAATGGAATCAAATTGATCACCTGGATATTAGTCCCCACACCTATGAACACATGATTTTTGACAAAGAACCTAAAATTATACAATAGAAAAAGAAGGCATCTTCAAAAAATGGTAATGGAATAACTGATGTCAGCATGTAGAAGAATGCAAATAGATCCATGTCTATCCTCATACACAAAACTCAAGTCCAAATGGACCAAAAACCTCATATAAATCCAGTCACACTGAACCTCATAGAAGAGTAAGTGGGAAGTAGCCTTCAAGGCATGGTAACAGGGAACTACTTCCTGTATAGAAAACAAGTAGCACAGACACTGAGAGCAACAATAAATAAATGGTACCTTCTAAAATTGAGAAGCTTCTGTAAATCAAAGGACAGACAATAAGACAAAAAGGCATTCTACTGAATAGGAAAAGATCTTCACCAATCCTACATTAGACATAGGACAGATCCCTGAAATTCATAAAGAACTCTAGAAACTAGACATCAAAATACCAAATAATACAATTAAAATAGGGTACAGTTCTAAACAGAAAAATCTCAATGGAGGACCTCTAATGGACGAAAGACACTTAAGGAAATGTTCAACACCTTTAGCCATCAGGGAAATTCAAATAAAAATGACTCTGAGATATCATCTTACATCTATCATAATGGCTAAGTTAATAAACACCAATGATATCTTTTGCTGGAGATGATGTGGAGAAAGGGAAACACTCCTCCATTGCTGGTGGAAGTGCAAACATGCACAGCCAGTTTGGGAGTCAGTATGGTGGTTTCTCAGAAATTTAGGAATCAATCTACCTCGAAACCCAATAATACCACTCTTGGGCATATACCCAAAGAATACACACACATACCTCAAGGACATTTGCCCAACTATGTTCATAACAGCATGATTTGTAATAGCCCAAACCTGTAAACCATCTTGATGCCTCTCAACTGAAGAACAGATAAAAAACTGTGGTACATATATGTAATGGAGTATTATTCAATGTTAACAAACATTGACATCTTAAAATCTGCAGGAAAATGAATGGAACTAGGAAAAAAAAACGTGAGTGAGGTAACACAGACCCAGAAAGACAAGCATGGTATGTACTATTTATAAGTGGATATTATATATAAAGTAAATGATAATCAACCTATATTCCATGATCCCCGAGAAGCTAGGTAACAAGGAGAACCTAAGAGGAAACATACATGGATCTCCCTGGAAAGGGAAATAGGCAAGGTCTCCTGAGAAAACTGGTGGTGTGGTGGTGGGGGAAAGGTGAGGATGGAAGAGGAGAAGGAAGGGGGAAAAGGAGGAGGTTGTACAACTTGAGGTTACTGAATGATTGAAATGTGGGAAGGACAGAGAGGCAGAACAAGGGAAAAGATACCTTGATTGAGAGAGCCCTTATTGGACTTGCAAGAAACCTGGCACTAAAGAAGTTCCCAGGAATCCACAAGGATGACTCCAGCTAAGACCCTAAGCAATGGTGGAGAGGGTGCCTGAACTGGCTTTGCCCTGTAGTCAGACTGATGACTATCTGAAACGTCATCATCGAACCTTCATCCAGCAACTGATGGAAGCAGATGCGGAGATCAACAGGGAATCCATTCTCTTTGCAGGAATAACTTGCTCAGTCTAGGTATAGTGGGGAGGGCTTTGGTCCTGCCTCAAAGCAATATGCTAGACTTTGCTGACTTTCCATGGGAAGCCTTACCTTCTCTGAAGAGTGGGTGAGGTTTGGGGAGAGGGAAAAGTGGAGGGAGTAGGAGGAGGGGAGGGAGTTGGCATGTAAAATGAGTAAAAATTGGTTTTTTTTAACAGATTAATTAGTTAACTAAAAATATTTTAAAAAAGAAAAGGAAACCTGATAAAATTCTGCATTAGGATGCTCGAGGCTTAGGGTCAGTCTATAATACCGTGAAAAATGTATCCTTCTTCCTCCTTAACATTTTCTCTGTGAGAGAATTTTTTGAATATTACATTTGAAATTATAATTATAACATTTCTTCCTCCATTTCCTCTATACAAACCCTCCCATATACCTCCCTTATTATCTTTCAAATTCATGGTCTCTTTTTCATTAATTGTTAGATACATATTCATATATACATCTATACCTAAATACAACCTATTCAGTCTCTATTATATTCCTCACGTGTATGTTGGGGCTGATTGTTTGGTGTTGAATAAATAATTGGTGTATTCTTCCCTATGGAAGACTATTTCTCCCACTCCCAGCATTCTGTAGATGCTTGTAGTACTTTGAGTAGAGTTGAGGCCTCATGCCTCACGGTCTTTCTACCCCTGTACATGTTTTTTTTTTT
>LOEQ01004325.1:168203-180335 GCA_001685075.1 Bramus lutescens | reverse complement strand
CTTCCCACAGGGCAGGGTTCCCTGCCCTCTCTCAAGCAGGGTGAGAGAGGGAGGAGGGGGTGTGGGGGAGCGGGAGGGGAATGGGAGGAGGGAAGGGAGTGTAAATAGGTGAATGGAAAAATAAAAAAGGTGAAAAAATATTTGAAAAACAACAAAAAAGAAAGTAAGCTTTTACTAAATGAGATGTTTATTAGTTATTGAATCAGTTGAAAAGGATTGGACATGTTCATTTACATACTTCTTAATCATTTTATAAACACTAGTGAACTTATGTTTTAAAAATATGTATTTCTTTCTTCTTTGTCAGTACACAGGAAATGCTAGAATTTATATTGAATATGGAATAATAAAAAATCTTGACACTTTGAATTAAGTTTGAAACTAAATGTTTTCAGTGCATGAGAATATATTTGACAAATTGACTTCTGGTTGCATATGCAAATTGCTGTAAGGTAAAATAGGGCTAGTAATAGTGTCTAATTTCAATATAATATTGACTAAAATATTCATTATTATGATGGGTTTATTTTCACCTCTGTAATTCCATTTAATCAGCTGAAGGACTGTGGACATAAAAATAAGTATTAGTATTTTACACAAGAAATAGTTCTATCTGTACAGTTTATAGGCAGAAACTTTCTTATTCCAATTAGAAAATTTTTAGAAGCATTTACAAAATATTTCAATATAAATAATGGTTTCTCTTTGCATTTTCTTAAAGCTACTTCCCTCTTTTCTTTGTCTGATCAAAGGAGAAATAGGTTATACCCTTCTTACCTTTAGTTAGACTTAGCCCATATTTCTCTAAAAAAAAGTCTCCTATTCAGACATCTACAGTCCACTGTATGAAGGGAGGTAATGATGCTATGTACTAGACATATTAACATAAAGATTTGAGACGTCCTGCCTCTGCGTGTTCATGACTAAAAGAAGATGGTAATTATAGTATCATGATCAGTATTGTTCTGAGCATCAGAGCAAGATTTCAATCATCGCTCACTTGGACATGGTTAATTCTTTATCAGAGATAGTGTAGGGCTCAATAGGTGGTATTTAAAGGTTTGAAAGTCAGGAGAATCTTAGAGTCTAACTAGCTACCTGGCCGTGGATTATCAGGGCAGAGACTATCTGAAACTTCTATTTCTTCATCTCAAAAATCTATATATAGCTATACTATATTTCTTTTGGCTATAGTAAGGACTTGATAAACCCATGTTTTTGTATAAGGCTTTATTTGTTTTGGGATATTTTTGTAATTACATTTGTATTTCATAAAATATATTTTGATCAATCTTACCCTCCCCTAACTTCTCCTAGATCATTTCTATCCCCCTAGCCTACCAACTAAGTGCTTTATCTTTCTTCTCTGTTCCCAAACCAAAACAAACAAAAATGAGAATCAAAACAAACAAAAAACAATATGACAAAAAGTAAAAACAAAACAAAAAGTCAAAAACAAAACAAAACCAACATGGTTTTTGTATTGTGTTGGCCAACTACTCCTGGGTATTTGGCCGATCCGGTAGTGTGGTAGACACTTCACTGAAGAAAATGATTGTCCCTTTGGCACTGAGATCAATTGCAAATAGTTCCTTGTAAACTGCTAATAACTTGTGGCTATGACTATAAGTATTTTGATGTATTTTACTATTATATTTATATTTCTAAGCTTATATAAAATATTATCGTTAATACATTAAATAAATACATTATGTGGATTAAGTTATCTTTACAAAAATAGTGTTGGAATATTGAAAGTATGAAATATATGTATACTAATGTTTATAAAGTAGACTTTGAGATATATGTGCATATTGGGGAAGATAGAGAAAGAGAGATGGGGAAACAAAGAGATTGATTGAAATATTGAAACCTAAATACCATGAAAGAACATTAAATTTTATTCTAAATTTCTATGCAGTTAAAACAAAAAAGTGAACCAGAGCAGAGTAAAATATATAGATATATATGAGATCAAAAGAAACACACCTTTCCTTCATAAAGGGAAGACATTTCCTGGTACTGAAAGAACTATAATCTGAGTTTTATATTAGAAATACAGAAGAACATAATAGATCATGTTCCCATTAATGTATCTAGAAAGGGAGCACATTGTTCTTCATTGCACTGACCCATATGTGAATATTGGACAAAATGCAGGACACAGCATTGAAACAGACTCTATTAAAATGACTTTAGAAGGAGAAATCTGATTTTTGGAATTATTTCTATTCTGTAGACCACAAATCAGATTTCAAAGGACAGACAAAATATTGTTAATCATTACTGCTTTCAATGTGTCCAGTTTTCGAAGAGACCACTGATTTAAATTCTCTCACTTGAATAATAATTACAATGAAATGAATTACACACACATGTTTGTATGTTTATGGTTTCATGGATGACCACTTTGTTTTGTATAGGAGGAACNACACACACACACTTTTTTCTGTGTTAGACCTCTCAGCAAAATTGTTGGGCTTCTTACCAATTCTGAGCAAACATTATTATCAACAGTTTATAAATTAAAAAATTATAATAGTGAAATATGAATTGTAATGTCCCTAGGCTAAACACAAAATAATGCCTAGAACTCACACCATAGATAGATAGAATTGTCAGAGATTCAACATTCCACTGTAAAAATTCCAAGTTTAGTTTTCAATTACGTAAGCCTTTTCTACAACATGATGTAGTAGCAAAGCAGTTATAGAGCCCTTCTGATTAATATTACTTGAGTGTATCTAGATTCTGACTTTACTCACTGTTCTGCTACAATACTGTTGATTTCAATGCAACAGATCCCAATATAGCATTATTACTCAGTGTGTAAACTGCTGCATTGCATCGGGCATTACACAAAGGTTGTGCTTGGAAGGTAAATAAACACTATCCTTCAAAAGTGTTCTGTGAACCATAGAACATTATTTAGTATAGATCCTACAAGTTTAAAATGCGTAATCTCAGCTCTCAAATGTAACTGATTTTTTTTTTTTGCTTTTTTCAATTAGAAAAATACTAAATTGAGTTTGGAGCTATAGCTAAGTGGTAGACTCTTTGTGTACCATGAGTAAAGTAAATATGACCAGCCTAATTCTTTTGATCCTTCTTTCAGTGTGCTCTCTTCCAAAAATTCCATCTTTGTGCTTTATTCCATCTCACTCTATTATATTTCTATTAAAATCTCCTACTCATTTGAACCCAACCACTTGCTTTTCCCATTCATGGCTAACAAGGCTCCTAACTTTGGTGGGAAGAACACAAAGCCAGGCAGATTTATTTCACCTAGATACCCTTATATCAGGCCAAATTATACCATTAGCACCATCCTGTTAACTGTAAGTTTTCAGTCTTCTAATAAGCAATTTCAACATTCTTCTCCATCTTTAACTCCTGTTACCCGGGCCTTCCCTCTTTACTCTAAGCTTATGACCTCACCACACACTTTCTTAGGGAATATTTCAAATAAATAATAAATTGCTGCTTATCATACCATCAAATTATGACTTACTATGTTTTATCGTCTCTCCTATTCTAGTTTGGACCATCTTGTTTTCTACTGAAGGATAATCCCCCTACTGATACTGTATCTTCCAGTAAAAATTAAGTTCCATGATGTAAAGTCCTGTCTCTCCAGCTTGTAGTGTACATATGTCACATATTATAGCATACTTTATACTTATGTGCATTGTTTAAAATTGGATGTGTGTTTTGTGAGGCAGTTAGACACAGAAACAAGTAGTAATACATGCTCACTGTATCACTTGGCTTGTTCCAGTAAATTTAGTAAACCAATATTCTTCCATTGTCTTGTGATATTTTCACTGAATACTTCTTAACAGATTATAGCATCCAAAGACACAATGATACACCTTCACTGGAGAAAAAGTGCCACATAACCAGGTCATCATGCGGAAAAGACAGAGCAATTATTCCTACCCTTCCATAGAAATCAAAATTGCTGACTATAACGTCTCATACAGGATAAGAATAATAAGCCTATAATGCACTCACTAAGCTCTGAAATTGCATTTATTTGGAACATTAATTTTCCTGAATTATTTCAGTTGGCTATAACCTTAATAAATGTGCATTACCTATGTTAATAATATGGAAGGAAAGAAGAATTAGTCTGGCTCCTAATCTGCACACAGAATGCTGGAGCGCTGCAGTGCTAGTATGCGAATCATACAATGATTAAGTGTTCCTCTTACACACATTCCCAAAAAAATGAAATTGAGAGAGACAAATTTTCTTTAAAGGTGCACGCTGTTCCTTAAGAGCATGCTATGGTATGATTTTAAAATCTTGAATTGGGGCTGTTTAGATGACAAATTCTGGTTGGAGATCTTGAGTAAAAACAAACAATAAACCATGTGACTAGTGGTAGTTTATAGAGACATGGACAAAAGATAGGTTTTGTGAAATCAATGCAATTAAAAAGCATAAAGATTACTTGAGGTGAGTGAGTGTGTGTGTGTGTGTGTGTGTGTGTGTGTGTGCATTTGCATGTATACTACCCTAAAGCTTTTGTGTAAAAATGAAATAAAAGTATGTAAAGGTCAGCATCCATGGAAATCAGACTAGTTTCTTTCATAATTCTAAATTAGTGGGATGGTGGGATGGGTAGAGAAGGATGTACTTCCTTCTAAATTGCATTCTGAATGAACAGAGAAATTTCGATGAGTGAAGAATGTGGTTAAACTATGTGGTTTGACTAACTCAAAAAGGAAAGCAAAACTTCACTCTTAACAAAACCTAACAGATATTTCTTATGTCTTCTTTAAAAACCTAATCTCAGCCTAGACACTCATGAGGTATGGTTTTGGTTGTCCTAATGGAACTCCTTAATAACCTAAGTGAAAGATGTATTCAGATCAGAAGCTTCCTTCTGCCCTATTGTGATTATTTATTTTTCATAATTTCAGGGATACTCTGTACTGAAACTGATAGTAAAATTTTGTGTGCACGTACATTTTATCCTTTGGGAACTCCATAACTTTAAACAAATTTTCAAAGCTGTCCATGACCTGAACAAATTGAGGTCACTAGTTTATAGAATCCTTTGAAACTGTCTTAAGACAGCAATGTGAAATTAATCACATTTGTCTTGACTATTTCTGTTTTTTGACTATTTACATCTTTCTTATTATTCATAGTCCTCTTATATAATAAAATCTTTTATAATCCTTTTTTATAAAATAAATTTTTATAGTATTTTTCAGACTTCCTTTCCAAAAAAATACCTGCATTCATTAATCTTGTTTCGTTGTAGGCTCTGTATTACTGCTAATAGCTTAAAGTATTGTTTAGGCTGTTTTAGGCTTTTTTTTCAGAATGTTAAATAATTAAATAGATACTTTTTGTTTATAATTGAAGGCAGACTAAGTTTTGCAACAAATCATATTATCATTGTTACCGTCATGGTATTATTATTATGGTTCTTTTGTGTTAAAATTCGAATAAACTATCTTAATTCAGTGATCCCTCAAGTCTAACTATAATATGGATTCCTGGAATAATGTCGTGTAGCATAAGTAAAACTAATTCAGGTCTGATAAAATGTCACAACAGATAGAAGTGCTTACCCTGTAAGCTTTACAACTCAGTTCAATGCTCAGAACCCACATGTCAGCAGAGAGAAGATGCCTGTAAAAGTTTTCTTTCTGACCTCCCAAGTATGCACAACTGTGCACACGTATACACACACACACACACACACACACACACACACGGAAGAAATATAAAAATCAAAAGTAAAGTAATTCAGAGGAACTTTAACTTCAAGTTGGCCTGTGTGTGCAAGCATGCAAATTGTTTTTTAATTTAAAAATTTTTATTTCCCCTAAAAATAAATAATTCTTTTAAATATTATTTGATGAATATTTTATGATTGATCTTGATTTTCCAGTTTCTCATTGAATAACCATTTTATACATTGCCTAAATGAAGTATCAACAAAATCAGTTTGACACTATATAAGAATGTTGTCATTTTGTGAAATATAACTGACTATTCTAACATCTATCTAGCAAATCCCTACTGTATGAAAAACAAAATCTGATGAAATAAATATCGGTTTGGTAATACTTTTGTTTTAAAAAATTGGAGTGAAAAAATAGCATATAGCACATGCTGAGGATACAGTATCCAGATGCCTTTTAGCGCAGCAACCCTGTGACCCCTTAGCTATGGTGGCCACTAATGCTCAAAGATGGCATCCTCACCTCTGGTGCTTTCTCCCATGTAACACTGTCTATGATACATTGCGTGCAATTCCTGAAGAGGTCCTTGGCTACGTCTCAGTGATTTGTAGGCATAGGTGCTTTCTTTCATGCTGGGAAAAAGTAGACATTATAGTGCATGCTACAGAGATTCCTGCAGGAGAAGCCTGAGCTCAGATTTCCAAAATCATTATTTTTTGGTCCTGGTTTATCCTGTTTTATTTTCTCCTTTGTGGTTTTCTCTTGAGAATAGTCATTCCTTCAGCAAGTTCTTAGATGAGAATCTTTGTAGGCCTTTGTTCTAGGCAACCTATCTTAAGATAAAATGGAAGCAAGGGCCAGGGATTTATTCTTTTAGTTCCTATTTTTATTGTATAGTAATTATAGAATTATCAAAATACATAGTTGCAAAAGACCTTTCAAATTGCTCCTTTTGCTTCTTACATAAGAATAGTGAGGCCCAAGAAGGGATTTAAACTAGGGTCAAAAAGATATTTGGCACAGAACTGAAAAGTGAGCTCTCTGGTTTCTAATCCTCTGCTTATCAAATGGCTGTTATACTTAAATCCTCCTATTCCTTTCCTTGTACCAGTCTCAAGATTTCCTTGCAGTCCATCTCAATTCCTTTTATGAATCTGTGAATGAAGAGAAGATTTTTATACAGATATAGCTAAAATTGGTGGATGTTTGTGGACTTAAGGCTTGTAAAACACGGTCAATCCATGCACAACGTCAGTATTACTTTTGCAACTCTATGTCATTATATTGTAAGCAATACCTAGTCCCGACCACCTTTAACAGAGATTAACTTTCATTGGCTTCAAAATGTGGAATTGTTTTGAAGAATTTCAATGTGTTCTTGCTCTCATGCTGAATTAGAATTGATAACCTGCACAAGGGAGAAACATTGAGTCCTATCAAATTTTTATTACCATGCAAACAATGTCGACGTTTTTACTAGTTTATAATCTTCACAATTTATCACTTCACTCTGATCATTTTTAAAGAAATATCTCAAGTAGATCTTAAATCTTGTCAGTGTTCATAACTGTTAACATTACCTTTATTAATAAGATAAACATATGAAATAAATGGATTATAAGAAAGTTGTTTGACCTTGTTAGGTACAGATAGTGAATGGCCAGTTTTACTTCCTATGAAGCAAAGTCCCTTCCTCAGCAGTCCCTTCCCATCCCCCCATAGCTGTAGGTTGCATTGCACCATTCTAGGTTTTAGAGATGCTCTTGATAAAGCATGCTGGTATAGCAAGCTAATAGTTAAACCCTAATTTTCTGCTGCTTCTTTTCTATAAATTAGGCTGTGTTACTGGAGCCTGCAGAAGTCACACTGTAGCTTCCGTAGCCAAGACCAAGAGAGGCCAACTGACTGCTTACTTTAAACATTTGTCCTGCAAGGGGTCCTTAGAAACATAAGCTCTAAGTGAATTACTACAACTAATAGGAAAATAAGTATTTAAGGAAGACAAAAGAATGAATGAAAGGAAAACTGGAAGGGGAGAGAATGTATTTTTCCAAATTCAGACCATGTACACATTCACATAAATAGATTGCAAAGGACTGATGGTGCCAGAAACCCTTGGCTCTCTGCAAGTATGATTCAGTGGCAGAGAAACAGCTCATCTAGGGGGTGCCAGGTTGATGTGAATGAAGATTAAAGCACAGATACTCCCCTTGACTGAAGTACAACGGGAAGAGGATTGAAGTTTAAGTTTTCTAAAATTTTTTTTAGAAAATATGGTTTTTAATATTTTCTCCTCTTTGCATTTATAACATAATTCACTTAGACAATCACAGAATCCTTTTCTTCCAATACCACACACTGTATTACAAATGAAATCTGGTACTGCTGCTTATCAAAATATACAAGACAATCGCTATTTTCTACAAAACCACTTTATATGTTAACTTGTTCTAAAATTTTACAGTTTTTAAAAAATAAAACTCAACAATCACTGGATATTCCTTTATTCACATTTTAACTTTTAATTAATTTTTGAAAATACCTTGCATGATTCCTGTATTTACATCATTTCTCCATACCTTTCTGGAGCTCATCCCTTGGACAGACATATTCTCCTTTTAGTAGTCAGTAATTGCCTGTAGCTCTCTTTGAGAAGGTATTTTACTTCCTTGCCAATTTACAACTCTCATTTCTCCTTTATCTTACCTCATAGACATAGGTGGTTTCCTCAGAAAAATTTAATTTCTTTTGTTTTAGATTCTTTGTTTCTTTGCAGAATATGTTTTCTCTTAGTCTCACAGTCCTCCTATTCCTTTCCGTGTACCAGTCTCAAGCTTTCCTTCCAGTCCATCTCAATTCCTTTGTGACCCCCACCAACCTGCAGAACTAATTCCTCAGAGGGACTACTAGTGGCCACACTAAAATGGGATTCAGGTAGGCACTTTTATTTTTATTTATTTATTTTTATGAAAAATAGATTTTTTCACTCATACAACCACAGTTTCCCCTCTCTCCACTCCTCCTGCCATCCCTACATCCCCCATCCCCCAGATTCTCTCCTTCTACATTTCCTCTTCAGAAATGAGCAGGCTCCAAGAGATGATATCTAAACATGCAAAACAAGACACAATAGCACAAGGCAAAAGACCTCTACCGAGGGTGCACAAGACAACACAATAGGAGAAACAGAGTGCCCAAAAGCAGACAAAAGAGTCAAAGATACGTTCACTACCACTATTAGAAGTCTCATAAAAACACAAAGTTAGCAGCCATACATAATATATACATAGAGGACCTGGTGAAAGCTCATACAGGCCCCATGCTTGCTGCTTCAGTCTCTGTTCATATACAGGAGTCGTGTTGAGTTGATTCCTCACTGAAGAAACTCATAAGCACCACAATTGGCTTGGATTCAGATTATACAACAGAAAACAAGGAAAGAAAAATCAACCCATCAATGACAAGACAAGATATTTATGCCAAAAAACACTTTAAACATTGTAACTGCAAATGACTGGATTCCAGTGTAAAAGCAAAAACATGAACAGCCAGAACAATATTTTTCCTCTAGAAACCTCCAGTCTTATTTCAACAGGACTTGGGAAAAGAAATTTAGCTGAAGTACAAGAGAAAGACTTCAAAATACCAATTATGATTATGCTCAGGGATCTTGAGAAGGATATGAATGAATCCCTTCAAGGCAGTGAAAACATGAGTGGGTGAATGAAACAGTGAAAATGTTTCAAGGCATGAAAGTGAAATTTAACACAGAAATAGAATCACTAAAGAAAATCCCAAATAAAATGAAACTAAAAATGAAAAGCACAGGATGTCAAGAAACTCATAAGTAAGCCTTATGAACAGACGATCAGACATGAAAGAGAAAATTTCTAGTCTTGAGAGCAACATAGAAGAAATGGATATCTCAGTCAAAGAAAATGTTAAATCTAAAATAAAAAAATTCAGTAACAAAACATCTAGGAAATCTGGTAAACTATGAAAAGCACAAATTTATGAATAATTGAAATAAAAGGAGAAGAAATCCATGTCACACACAGAAAATAGTTTTAAAATAATCATAGAAGAAAATATCCTTAGCCTAAAGAAGGAGGTGTCTGTCTATCAAGGTACAAGAATACCAAACACTAAATTTATAGGACAGGAAAAGGAATTCCTAAGCACATAATGATTCAAACAGTAAATGTACAGAAAAGTGAAATACTATTAAAGGAGAGAAGGACAAAATCACATACAAATGGCAGGCCCATTAGAATAACACATGAAGTCTCAATGGAGTTCCAAAACCCAATAGGGCCTGGATAGATGTTCGAGAAACGTTACTAGAAAACAGATTCAAATCAGACTTATACGCAGCAGAACTATCAATTACAATCAAAAAGAAAGAAAAAATTCCAGTATAACATTCAATTTATCCAATTTCTATCCACCCATAAAGCTGTACAAAAGGCACTAGAAGGAAAACTTCAGTCAAAACAGGACACAAGAAAGAAATAATCCTAGAAGAGCAAATAAAAAGGGGGAAGAAAACACACACAACCACACAATGCAACAAAATAATAGGAATCAAAAGATATTGTTGATCAATAAGACTCAACATTAATGGTTTCAGTTTCCCAATTCAAAAAACCCAGATCACCAGATTGGATTGGAAAACAGGATCCTATTCTGCTACATGCAAGAAACACATTTCACCATTCAGGACAGACAAAAAGAAAAGTTATTCAAAGGAAGTAGAACCAAGAAGGAACATGAGTATCTACTTTAATATTTGATGAAATAGACTACAGAGAAAAAACTAATTAGAATATTACTATAGGAAAATACTACACACTCACTGAAAGAGAAATTCACCAAGAGGATATTGAAATACTAACCATTTATGCACCCAACACAAGGACACATAAGTTTATTAAAGGAACACTAACATAGCTAAAACACAAATTGACTCCAGCACAGTAATAATGTGTAACTTATACTCCCTATTATTACAGACAAGTCATGCATTCAAAAATATACAGAGAAATGCTAGAGTTAAATAGCATCATAAATCAAATGGATGTAACAGACATCAGAACATTACATCCAAACTCTACAGAATAGATTTTTTTTGCAGTAGCTCATAGAACTTTCTCCAAAATGTACTCCATATTATGATACAAAGTGAGTCTCTACAGATATATGAAAATTGAAATAAACTCCTGCAATCTATCTGAACATCACGAATTAAAGATGGATATAAACAATAACAGAACACCAGTAAGTACACAAACTCATGGAAATTAAAAAACTCATTGCTCATTAAAAAATGGATCAAGACAGAAATCGTCATGAAACACATTCTTAAATATACCCAAACCTATGGGACACAATAAAGGTTGTTATAAGAGGCAAGTTCATAGGACTAAGTGCCTACAATAATAAATTGAAGAGATCTCATGTTAGCAATTTGGCAGAGCATGTGAAAGCTCCAAAACAAAAAGAAATAACACCCAAATGGAGTATATGGCAAGAAATAATAAAAACTCAGGACCATGACTAATAAAATACAAAAAAAAACAAAATGATACAGAGAATCTATGAATTGGAAAGTTGGTTCTATAATAAAACATCATTAAAGTTGATTAACCATTAGCCAAATTAACTAAAAGTCGAAGACAAAATATTCAAATCGATAAAAATTAAAGATGAAAAAGGGTGTATCAAAGCAGGCACCAATGAAACTCAATGAGTTCTAAAAACATACTTTAAAGGTCTAGAAAACAAGCTGGAAAAATAATGAGTAATTCCTTGATATATACAACCTACCAAATTAAATCAAGATCAAATAATAAATTTAAATGGATGCATAAATACTATTGAAGTAGAAGGTGTAATTAAAATATCCCAAACAAAAATGCCCAAGACTAGAGATATTCAGTAGAGAATTCTACTAGAGTTTCAAAGAAAATTAATATCATATGGACCAACATAAATATAGATGCACAAATTCTCATGGAAGTTATTACATACCAAATCCAAGAACATATCAAAAGATTATCCACAAGGATCATGGATCAATATGACTAATAATGTGAAAATGGACATCCCAAGCTATAGAGTAAATGCAATTCCCATCAAAATTCCAAAATAATTCTTCACTGAATTTAAACAACTCTGAACAATAAAAGGAACTGCTGTTGGTATCCCCATCACAGGTTGAAACTACAGGTTTAGCTACAGAGCTATAGTAGCAAAGCAGCTTCATATTGTCACAAAATCAGACATATTTATCAATTGAAGGCCTTCACAGAAGTCCACACATGTACAGGCAAAAAGGGCCAAAATACACACTATAGAAAATGCAGCATCTTCCATTGAGGGGAACCTAGGTTGTTTCCAGGTTCTGGCTATTACAAATAGTGCTGCT
>LOEQ01004325.1:145480-156755 GCA_001685075.1 Bramus lutescens | reverse complement strand
GTGGGTGAGTGCGCCCCTCACGGTCCTGACTTCCTTGCTCATGATCTCCTTCCTCTTAAAGGTCTACCTTTATATGTTACTTGTTCTTTTTCCTTTTCAATTATTAATATTCTTTCTTTATTCTGCATGTTTAGTGTTTGGATTATGATATGACAAGGGGACTTGTTTTTGTTGTTGTTCAGGCTGTTTTGTGTTCCATAAGCTTCTCATACCTTTATAGGCATGTTTGGTTTTAGGTTGAGAATTTTTTTCTATGATTTTCTTGAATATGTTTTCTGTACCTTTTAGCTGGGAATCTTTTCCTTATTCTGTCCCTATTATTTTTAGGTTCGGTCTTTTCATGTTGTTGCAGATTTCCTGGATATTTTGTGCTAAGAATTGATTGGACTTAGCATTTTCTTTGAGCAATGAAGCTATGTCCTCTACTGTATCTTCAGTGCCTGGGATTCTCTTTTCCATCTCTTGCATCTGTAGTTCCTGT
Organism: Bramus lutescens; assembly: GCA_001685075.1. Classification (NCBI taxonomy): domain Eukaryota; kingdom Metazoa; phylum Chordata; class Mammalia; order Rodentia; family Cricetidae; genus Bramus; species Bramus lutescens. The sequence goes on along the minus strand of LOEQ01004325.1, from coordinate 156,274 downwards.
TTACCCAGATTTTCCATGTCCTGGATTCCCACAGGTTATGTTTTCTTTATTGCTTCAATTTCAGTTTTCAAGCCTAGAGTCATTTCCTTCACTGTTTAATTTTTTCTTGAATTTCTTAGCTTTCTTTAAGGGATTGATTTCTTCTAATTTTTGTTTGGCTTTTTCTCCCATTTCTTTTAGGGATTTTTTTTTAAATTTCCACTTTAAGGACCTCTATCATCTTCATAAAGTTATTTTTACCTGATACCAGGGAAAGTCCCAGGAATCCACAAGGATGACCTCAGTTAAGACTCCTATCCATAATGTAATTAGATTATCGTAATTGTCATCAGAAAGCATTCTTCCAGTAACTGATGAAAGCAGATGCAGAGAACCACAGCCAATCACTGGGTTGAACTCTGCAAGTCCTGTTGAAGAGAGAGAGAGGAAAGATTGTATGTGCCAAGGGAGTCAAGGTTATGACAAATGAATCCACAGAGACAGCTGACCTGAACTCCTGGGAGCTCATCAACTATAGACCTACAGCTAGGGAGCCTGCGTGGAACCAAACTAGGCCCTCTGCATGTGTCTGACAGTTATGTAGCTTGGTTTTGTGTGTGGGCAGGGGGCTCCTAGCAGTAGAATCAGGACCTGTCTCTGGAACTTGAGCTGGCTTTTGGAAACCATTTCCCCAAGATGGGTTGCTTCACCCAGCCTTGACACAGGGGGGAAGAGTTTGGTCCTGCCTCAACTTGATGTGTCATGCTTTGTTGATGTCCATGAGAGGCTTGCCCCTTTCTGAATATAGACAAATGGAGGAGGAGTGGATGTGGGGGATAGGTAGAGAAGAGATGGGGAGAGAATTGAAAGAAAGGAGGGAGGGAAATCTGTGGTCAGTATGTAAAATAAATGGAAAAATAATAAAAATTAAAAGAAACTCAGTTATTATGGAAAGCATACCTAATTTGGAAAGTGAGGCTGCCAAAAGTAATGATTACCTAATCTGTTCTTGTATAATAAAACCTCGGGAGTCAGAAATTGAGACAAAGGCCTGAAAAGTCCAAGGAAAGCAGAGCAAAGGGCTGACTGTCTATTTTTTTCCAGAAGCATCAGCAGTGGTAAATCTCTCCTCCTCCTTCCTGTTCCTCTTCTCCCTTTCCTAAATCCTCCAAGAGCTTTATGGTTAATCCATCCTTTAATTTGAGGTGCCTGTATTGGCACAACGGACTGACTGTACAGACAATTCTGCAACTAGAAAGTTCCTTATTTTGTTGATATCTGCCTTTCATTACTGCATTGAGAAGAACATCAAATCCAAAATGAACCAAGCCACATATTTTTTATAAATCATTAGTATTATATGTACACACCTCCTAAAAGAAGATGATAATTTGTAGTGACTTGGTTACCTGTTTTTAATTGCTGTAAATATGAAATATATGATTCTAAAATCATTTTTATACCAACACTGTATAATGATTGTATTACTGAATTGAGTTTTATTGGAAGTACCCTGTGTTTTCCACAGCACTTATGGAATGACTGAGGGCAGTAAGCTTAGACAAGTATATGAGCGAATGGTTTCTTTTAAAGGGTATTCATGTTTTGCAACCTCTGTGTTTCCACTTGCTTCTTATTTTTCATATCAGCACATAAAAGGGGGATGGAAAAGAGCAGTTTTCTGGTTTTATAACTTCACACTAAAGATAAAGGATATACTTATGCCAGTATTTTCACCTTAGAACTGCTATCTTCTGGATAACAAATTTTTCTCAAGCAATATCCATATGAGAAATATTAAAACTGTCTACATGGAGGATTCTTCCAAAATGTTTGGATGGGGCAATTATAGGTCACTTAAATGAAATATTAACTCCTTCTGAGCTTTGTTTAGCAAGTAAAACTTAATACCCTCAAAATAGGCAATTAGGGTCAAAGGGGGCTAAAGTTCACTCGTGCATAAAGCCATTTGTCAAATTCCATTGCTGAATCTTTTCAGTGCATTGCTTTTAAAATAAGTGATCCCAGGACTTAGTGGGTGTTAATGGAGTCTACTACTCAAATGTAGTTAAAAAAATCAAAATGTTAATGGTCTAAGCAAATAATGCTCTCCTCTTGGGGATTGTATCCTTGATTTTGCACCACACCCCAAGATATTTAAAACACTTATTTCCCTTTTTCTCCAGTGGATTAGATGTTATTGTGTACTTAGAAATGAAAACTGTGCGTTATGATCTGTCAACCTAAGTAGGGTTTCTTCAAAAGTATATCATGCGATAAAAGGAGATAAGTACAAATAAGTTAATTTGTGATAAAATACTAATACTGATGGTAATGATAATGAGGCTGTTGCTGCTGCTGCTAATAAAATTCCTGGAATATAATAGAAAAGTTTATTAAGGAAAGGAACACCTTCCTTAAAAGACTTTATTAAGAGGGCAATCAAGGTGGGCAAGAACTTTCAAACGATGTCGGCAAGGGTCTTAATTTTTATGTTGAGCATTATGATCCAGAATTTCTCCCTCAGGGGATAGAGTAAGATGAAATATTTAACTACTAGCTGCCAGACAACATGTGGTCAAGTGCAGTTCCTAGGGAAATAAGTGCCAGATACCTCCAGGTTTCCCAGCAAGCAAGCTGTGCAAGCTCTTATACTTTCCGATAAACCTGTCTAAGGGACAGCACATGAGTACAGGCATATAAAATGTGTTGTTTTCATCTTACTAGGAACAAGTAAGGTTTTAAGTTTGTTTAGAGGTGAGCTGGAGATAAGCAATGACATTGGTAAGTGTTATATATTTATTAATAAAGAACTATAGTTTGGCCAACATCTCAAACAATATTAATTCATATTCCGTTCTAGAGTTCACCTTGGGTGTTTTATTTTCTGCAAAACATCCAAAGAAAATGTGTGGACATGTGGGTTGGTAAAAGTTAAGGATTGTGCCAAGGTAATGATTATTCTAAATAATTGTGTATATTCATTTCATTTTATCTACCCTCTGAATTTTCTGAAGGTTCTAACTTCTAAATTTATATATAAATTAAGCAATAGTGGGATAGTCTAAGGCATAAGTGTTTCACTCACAATGTAGATAGCCATACATCTTTGCCCAAATCGTTCCTTCTATTAATGATGTTTTGTCAGTTTTATTTATTTATGTGTATGAATGTTTTGCCTGAATGCATGTATGTGCACCACACATGTTCCTGGTGACCATAGAGGTCAGAAGATAGTGATGGCTCCCCCAAACCTGGGGATTGTGGGTAGTTGTGAACCACAGCATGTGAGTACTGAGAAAAGAACACCGAATCCAAGTCATTTCAAGAACAAACAGTGCTCTTAACTGCTGAGCCATCTCTCTAACTCCCCAGTAATAGTTTTATTTTTCATCATCACCAAGGACACTTCCAACTAAGCTTCAGGCCTCTATTTAATTAGTACTTACTTAGGGAATATTCTCTAACTATCCTGACTATGCACATCCAGTTAAAGCTCTACTAACAGAGGGTCATTTTGCTGCTATTATCAGAGTTCTGAATATTTATAAAAATTCTTGAATATCAAGCAATATGTGGGATATTCTAAGGCATAAATAGTCTCACAATGCAGATGGCATCAGTAGAAGTTATGTAAGAAATACTATTTATTTCAATAACTGACCTACAATGTATTATTATAACTGCTGACAAGATTTATTACATATAGTGCATGTATAGCTATACTTTTAAATCTTATATCATTTAGTCATCATTTATAGATTTTTCACCAGTGATTCCAGAAAGCAGGACTGTTGGGAGGAAGAATGAAATGGTGATTGGAATCCTCTATGATGGAGTGGATATATGAAACCTAAAAATGCTCAAAAGTTTCAGTGTTAATCCAGTATGTACGGCTGTTATTTCCCTGTGTATGCCCCCTTGCTTTTTATTTATTCTCCAGGAAAAATGTCTAGATTAACACATTCACAAGTCTGCTTTCTGTCTTTCAGCTCATGAGATCAGTTCTCAGGACTGTTTGTATGCAGTGTTTCAGGTAGATTGTAGTCAACATGACAAAAGTTCAGTAAAACCCTCTTTGAATGGTTTTATTATCATACAGGAGCAACCAAAATATCAGTGGTGAAGTTTACTTCTCTACGATTAAAAAAAAAAGATTTTTGATACCTTTCATGCATTAGACACCAGGAAGATCATGGTCCAGATGTGGAAGATATTATAACAAAATGGGACGATGAACTAGGTGGAAGAGGGTCTGGGCATGGGATATGCCTCCCAATCAAAGCCATTTGATCTCTATTTTACATCGTGGCTGCAATTTCCCCCCTTCCTCTTCTCCCAGTATCTCCCCCCATTGCTGTCTGTCCACATTCCCCAGTCTACTTGTCCTTCATTTCTGTTTAGGAGCAGCAGATCTCCCATGACTATCAAAAAACAAAACAAAAAACAGGGCATATCAAGTTTCAGTAGTACACAGCATCTCCACGTGAATTAAGACTGGGCAAGGTGAACCAGTATGAGGAGTAAGATCCTAAAAGCCAGTAAAAGAGTCAGAGACAGCCCCTGTTCCCTCTGTTAGGAGTTCCACAAAAGGACCAAGTTATACTGCAGGGCCGTGCAGGTTTTCTGGATGTCGATTCAGTGTGAGTGAGCCCCTATGAGCCCAGATTTGTTGATTCTGTGTGCTTTATTGTAGTGCCCTTGACCCCTCTGGCTCCTACATATAATCCTTTCTCACCATCTTCTGTAGGATTCTCCAAACTCTGCCCAGTGTTCAGCTGTGGGTCTGCATTTGTTTCCCTAAGTTTCTGGATGAAGCCTCTCTGGTGACATTTGGGCTACGTACCAATCTATATGTATAATAGAATGTTATTAGGCTTCATTACATTAACATTTTTCCTCTAGTCATTTTTGGTTCTATTCTAAGTCTCTGGGTCATCCAGCCAGTGGGTCCTGGTATTCGAGTGTCATGGATGGGCCTAGTCTCCTAGTATGGGTTTTAGGCTAGACCAGTCATTGGTTTGCCACTTTTCAATCTCTCGGCCACCCTTAACCCAGCACATCCTGGAAGTAGGACAGAGTGTAGGCCAAGGTTGTGTGGGTTGGCTGGTTTCCAACATTCCCTCCACTTGAAATCTTATCTGGTCTTAGGAGATGGCCAGTTCAGGCTTCAAATACATTATTGCTAGGAGTCTTAGCTAGGGTTAATCTCGTAAATTCATGGGAGTTTATTTATTTATTTAAAAATTTTGTGACAGGTTTTTACCTGACCCCAAAATATCCCCTCCCAGCTTTCTAGAAATCTCTTTCAGTACCACCATCCTCTGCCCCCCAACCAGATTGCTCATATCCCCATTACCACCCGTCCTCAGTCCAGTCACAAAATCTCTTGTAATTCCCCTACTACTGTTGATGATAATAGGACTGTGAAACTTCAATGACACTCAAAAGCCTGCTATGACACATGCCCGCATCGTTAGCATTTACTGTCAACGACTGTAAGCAAGGCAAACGAATCAAGAGTGAAGCACTGGCTTTTTTTAATAGACAGAACCCCATTTCTGACCCACCTCTTCTCAGATAGTTGATTAATCCTTGTATGAACTTATTGCTGCCAGTCATACTCTCATAAAAGATATATTGCAAAAAGTATTATGTTGCTATTATAAATTAAATGTACCCTCTTGGAACTGCTATGAATAAGATTTTTTTTAAATTGGTCACATTTATTTATGAAAATACTGTTTATTCTATCATACCTTCTAGACTTGTCAGTCTGATTCACTAATTCTGTGTTAATATTTAGCCCAAAGACAGAAAGGTATCAGTACTCTCACTTAGAATTTTTGCTCAATGTGAGCTTTGTTTAATTTCCTAGCTAGGAAGCACTTTGTCCACAAGTCTTTGTGATAGGTTTGTCTTTGGCCTCCCCTTTAGTTAATACCATTAGCTGGGTAAGCAGCTGCCAAAAGGGACTTTTTCCACACTCCCTTGAATTAGTCACAGTAATCCCACTACAATATTTTTTCATCTCTGTGATTGTTACACTGACTTTATTATTTCTTCTGGGAGCTGACCCTCTAGCTCACATTTTTGTCAAATACCCTGACTCTAAGATTTGAATATTCTTGCAGAATCTCATAAGATGTTTCAGGATTTTTAATATTCAGAGTACTCATACATTCATATAACTATGTATATATTCTTTTTGTCTTCCCCTTTAATTCACACCCCTTGGTGACTGTGTTTATTTGCCTTATTCATTTAGCAGTTCTTATTTTCATGGATTCTTTTAAAATGAAGGTAACTTTCTAAAACACTATTAGTGTTTTAATAGATCTTGTTTATACTAGGCAAATCATTCTAATAACATTTGATACTTCTAATTTTATTCGTTGTGTTTTCCTATACTATTGTTTCATTAATTTTTAGTTGAGTTTCATATTTTGTAATATAGGATTATTTCTGTTATATGACAAGGTTATATGTTCAGTGGGTTGTAACCTGAATTGTTTTCATTAGCAAATTATGTAACTTATACTTTACCTTCAAGATTTTGTATTCTCCATGGACATACTATTTTTAATAAAGGATAAAGTTACTAACCTAAATGGTAAGTCCGTGAATGATGTTTTGGTAATAAAGCAGTAATTCTAGTTTCTTTTGAAACTTTACTGTGACTTAAAACAGTGTAAAAACACTCTGGTCTTAAGTCACTTTGCTTACCTGTGCTGTCATTTTCCAACACAGTGGGTGTGAACCATATGTGTATAACTTCAGGACCGCATACTCTTCATCACAGTGAAATTGCTCTTCAAGTTTATCATTCAAAATGGTGTTTATATTCTATCCTCTCAGATGAAGCAATCACTTTCAGTGAGCTCATCTGGAATTTATTTTAAAATTTAAGTTGCTGTATTCAATAAGCCTTAATGTAAAATTTTTTAATTAGGAGAATTTATGTTCATTTCAGTGATAATAAGGATTTTATGTTGTTTTTATAATAAAAGTAAATAAAATATAAATTAATAGATTAATGAAAAGGGACATGACAATGAACTATAAAATAATACTGGAAGATACAATTTGTATACAGAAATTCCAATATAAAATATCATTAAATCACTGTAAGTAGAGTGCAGATTTGGCTCTGAGATTCTGAGAGAAAAAAATCAAATTTACAGCATTTTTTGTAAAATATAATGTGACTATAGCTTTTGAAATTTGGGGCTAGAAATATCCAAAATACTTCTTATGAAGGTATTAATAAAGGGATTGATGCAAATTATGAAACATTTGTCACAACATAATACTAATAATTTCAGAAGTATTTACACATGGTTTCTTTCAAAAAGATCAATTTTGACAATAATGCCAAAACAATACTTCATAAAAAATTATAACTACCATAATCAATGAGATATATTTTTACCCAAGAATATGTGGCCACTTCAGAAGACTTAATTACTTTATAATCTTCACTCTAAAAAGTATGTAAATATATACTTGTATTAATACTTATAATACATATACAAAATGTAAGATACATTTTAATTTTATTTATATTTAATCATTTGTGATTTTTAGTTATCAACATTAGCAAGCACGACTTCATTCATACATCTTGAGGTGGTTTGACAGAGCCCATAGGTATGAATCCATTCTATCTTGACTAAAGGTCAGACAGTTAGAACTTATTTCTGTTCCTTTAAGGTTATTGTCAACAGGTGTGGATACTATCCAGACCTGATATTTCAGGCATTAAGAAATAGATCTGTTTCTACCTCTAACAAAAGTCTAAGGATCCAACTAGGCTCCTACTACCTTAAGAAGATAACTATGGATTTCACCCAGGGAGTGGTTTTCCTACAAAATGTTTTGGTCTAGGGTGTGAGTGTTGCTTGTCTTGTTCTGACGACAGAATTTTTAACTAAGACTGTAGCCCATAATTCTGCGACTGGTCTGTTCATTCCTTCTAACATACTAATGCAGTTTTTAATCTTACTCCCTTACTCCTACCTTTTGGGGTTGGAGTATTTAAGCAAATGGAAATTAAACATGGACGATTTCAGGACTCATTGGAACTTCCTCCTGGTACTATCCTATGCTTCTGTTTTATTATTTTCACTTGCATCTTCATTCTCTTTACTTGCTTTTCTAATCCCCACACCTCTACCCTGGTAAGTGGTATCCTTGACTAAGCTTGTCTTCAACAGTGATTATCTGAAGCTTTAATATAGTAATGACCTTCAGCAAATGTGGTCATACCATATTGTCTACCTGGTGAGGAAATCTTTAATAATTGGAATTGGAATGGGAAAGGTCTCCTTTGGATCTGTCTATCACAGGACTCTTCTTGAGATTAGATATAGAACAGTCCTTTTTCTAGGCACTGAAAAATGTCCTCATGATGAGCAGTGATATATCTGAAAGGTTTAGTTATATTCTATGAAGGCTAGGCTTTCCAGAAGGTTACTGTGGAATTTGGCTTTCCAGTATCAACATAGTCCAGACGAGAATTCAGTATGTTAGAGGCCAATGGCAGCGCTTAACCTTCAAGGCAAAGGCAGTTTTTATCTCAGATGCTGATTTTCCAGGGACCCCAGGAAAAGAAAAGGATCATACAAACCTCAACTCATGTTAATGGATTATTAATGCCTTCCTTTCTGGACAATGTCATATGAGATTAATAGATACATGCCTCACTTATTTCTTTATGCCTGCAAGTTGAAATCCCTTTAAGATTTTATAACCCACAAAGGGTGACACATTTTCATTATGATGGTGCATAACTTTGCCATCAAGTGAGTCTTCTAGTTTCTTCTTACTGCCTCTTCATTTTAATAATGGAATCCACATTGCTTTTGATTATCCCAAGAACTTAAGTGATAGAAGTCCTTCAGCTCCTGTATGAATAATTTATTTACAATAAGTGTAATAGAGTGTGAATAAACAGCTCATTTGTGTCTTTTAAAAGTGTTTTCTTCATCTTAAATTATTTTCCTAATTTAGAAAGTAAAAGTATAAAAGACATTTATTCGGTCATAATGGCTCCCTGCTCTTTATACTGGGAAGAGGCTAGATAAATGAATCATCACAAATGTTCTGCTCCTGCTTTCAGTAAAATACTTTTCTGAAGCATCTACTATGTGCCCTGTGTAATGCAAATTGAGAAGAAGTTCATCCCAGAAGCTGTATGTGAGTTGCAAGGGAATATACGAGCATTTCCCGTGATTTACTCAGTCACATTTGATTTTTGGAAAATATTTTTTTCATCAAATTTAATCCATAAAAATTAAGCTACCATTGTCCTAGCCTTGTGAAACTGTCCATGTAAGGGGAAGGTACAAAGAATGCAGTATACATTGGACGGACAACCCTAGAAAAAAATAGATAGGAAGGGCAATTGACCTTCAGTTTACCATCTGCCTCTTCTGCATGGTTGCCTGCATCTGAGATCTGTGCTAGTTGTCAAAAGCCTGTGAGGTATTTCATTCCACACAAGTCACTCTCCTAAACTAAGGCTCATTGTGTAATGTCTGGATCAATGACTTGTTATCAATGGGCCCAGAACATAGACTAGTCTTGAAATGCCGAATCTGTGCCTTTATACTTGGGAGATTAAAGATATTGCAACAAGTTGATTGTTTAATGTGGAACTACTTATTCCCTCTAATTTGCAAACTACATTTGTAGTTAGAAGTGGAATGTTCCTACACCCACTTCTCCATGATTCTATACCCACTTCTTTCAGACAGAAAACTCATATTTTTCCTGGTAGCTCTTAAGAGTTTGTAGTGATATGATTGTTCGATGATTATCTTGGTTTCTTAAAAGGTTTTGTGCTTTGATTTTTACATTATGTCTTTTCAAAACATTTTTATACTTATTTATTTTGTTTTACATGTATGGCTATTTCACCTTTGAAAGAATTAAAGAAAGTTAAGAGTTATATATGGCCATAAAGGAAAACATTTAAACTCATAATGGACTTCTGCCTAACTGAGATTTGAATAATCTCTGTAGAATGAGTATAAAAGAATAGTGAGAATACAGGTTAAAACATCAGGGTATCCAATTCAAATATAAGTAACTACCATCTTTAAATCAACATGAAGCTATTAAATATCTTTCATAATGTATCAATAGATATTGGCACGACAATTCATATAGATACAATAACTAACATGTTTGTTATTGTGTGTCGTTGTAATAACATGTCTTGATGTTGCCAGACTGCTTCAAAGCTAGATTGAGTTGTCTGCCTTTAAGACAGTGAACATCAAAAAGGCTTTGTATGCTCTGCTCATTTTGTAAGGTCTCAAAGGACAGGTGCCTTGCAAACTCCACAAAATCTTGACAACAGCTTGAAGAAGAGGTTGTGCCTGTGGATGAAAATGAATAGCCACTACACTTCAAACATGACACTATCACACAGCTACCATGCATAGCACCTGAATGTAGAATACTGTTCTGGAGTAGGACATGGCTGGATGATTGAGGTTCTGCAATTTTTTTAAACAATTTCTTGCTCTGATACTCTTCCAAAATCCTTCTCCTCGGACATAACTGAAGCAAGAAGAGGTTGACAATCTCGTTTGTTTATCAGAGCACTTTATTTTCCCATCTGTGTTTTAGTTACAAATCTAAACCCTGGCAGTTTCCTCTTTAGAATGCTTCTTAATAGCTATCTGTTGACTCCCCGTCGTAACATCTCTAGAATTTGATGGAATATATTATAGTTTTATTTCCTTTTTTTAATAAAAATTTCCACCTCCTCCCATTTCCCTCCCATCCCCCCACTTCCCCTCCCCC
>LOEQ01004325.1:123357-133494 GCA_001685075.1 Bramus lutescens | reverse complement strand
ATCCATTTGCATGCAAAATTCAAGATGTTATTGTTTTTTACTGCTGAGTAGTACCCTAATGTGTATATATTTCACACTTTCTTTATTCATTCTTCTATTGAGGGGCATCTAGGTTGTTTTCAGGTTCTGGCTATTATAAATATTATATTATAGTTCTACTTTCCTTGGAAGATCTTCTCCTTTCTTGTCCATTACTAAGTACCTAACCTCTGTGTTTATTCTTATTTTAAGATACATATTCAAAGCCAATACCCATAAATAAGAGAAAAAAATATAACATTTGTCTTTTGGGGTCTGGATTATCTCACTTCGGATTTTTTTCTATCTCCAATCATTTACCAGCAGATTTTATAATTTCTTTTCTTAGTAGATGAATAGTATTCCACTGTGTAAATGTACATTTTCTTTATCCAGTGTTCACTTGATGGATCAATTCTAGGCTCTTTCTTATTTCTGGCTATTATGATTGGTGTAGCACCAAAAGTGAATGCACATGTATCTCTACAATGGAATGTACAATCCTTTGAGTATATGCTCAAGACTGATATAGCTGATGCTTGAGGCAGACAGATTCCAAGCTTTTCAGAGAAAAACCACTCTGTTTTCCAAGTCAGAACTGCTACCAGGTATGAATGTATTCCTCTTTTGCTTTATCTTAGCTATCTTGTGCTATTAATTCTTTTATTGAAGTTGTCATTTCTGACAGGTGTAAGATGGAATCTCAAAGTAGTTCCAATTTGCATTATGCTGACACCTACGAATGTTGAGCATTTCTTTGTTTCAAAGCTTTTGTGTTTCATCATTTGAGAACTCTCTGCTTAGTTATGTTCACCATTTTAAAAATTGGGCTATTTATTTTCTTGATATCCATTTCTTTTTAGTTCTTTATACATTTTAGATATTAGTCTTTTATCAGATATGTAGCTGGAAGAAACCTTTTCCCAATCTGTGGGATGCTACTTTGCCTAAATGATACTGTTTTTTATCATACAGAAGCTTTTCAATATCATGAGGTCACATTTATTAATTGTTGGTCATAGTGCCTGTGCTATCAGAGTACTATACAGAAAGTCTTTCCTATGCCAATGAGTTCAAGGCTATATCCCACTTTCTCTTCAATCAGATTCAGTATTTCTGCCCTTATGTTTAAGTTCTTGATCCATTTGGAGTTGGTTTGGGGGGCAGAATAATGTATACTAATTATTTTTATTCATCTACATATAGTCATCCAATAGGATCTGCACTATTTGTCTAATACGCTTTATTTTCTGCAGTGTGTATTTTTTGGTTTCTTTGAAAAAATCAAGTTTCCATAGGTGTGATAACTTATGTTTGGATCTTCAATCAATTCCATTGATCAACATGTCTGCTTTTATGCCACTGTCATGCTGAATTTTTTAGTCACTATAGTTCTATAGTACTATTTGAGATTGGGGATGGTGATACTTCCAGTACTTCTTTTGCTATCCTGTTTTATGTATTTTGTGGTTTTGTGTTTCTATATGAATCTGAAAGCTATTAGTTTTTAATTTCTGTGAATAATAATGATAATAATAATAATAATAATAATAATAATTGTTTTATACTGTTGATGAGGATGGGGCTGAATCTGTAGATTGCGCTCATCACAATACTAATCTTACCAATCCATGAGTATGAGGACACTTTCTGTCTTCTGATATGTTCTTCAATATTATTCAATGTCTTAAAGTTATTATTATACAAACCTGGAATTTGTTTAGTTACAATTATCTCAAGATATATTTTGAAACTATAGTGAAAGGTACAGTGTCCCTAACATCATTCTCAAATGGACTGTCTCTTATACATAGGAAGGCTACTGATTTGTATGTCTGGCTATTTTGATGAAAAGGTTTATTATCTGTAGAAGTTTCCTGGTGGAGTTTTACATTATTTTATGAATAAAATTATACCATGTGCAAATAAATGTAGTTTAAGTTCTTCCTTTCTGATTTATATCACCTTAATCACTTTCAGTTTCCTACTGCTCGTGGTGGAGTTTCAATTACTATAATGAATAGATATGGAGAGAATGGATAGCCTTGTCTTGTTTCTGATTTTGGTGGAATTGCTTTGAGTTAGATATCAGAGTAATTGCAACCTACTTAAAATAATTAGGAAATATTCCTTTACTTTCTATTTTGGGTTGTAATTTGAGGAGTATTGGTGTTGATTCTTTCTTGAAGAATTAGAGCTCTGTCCTGAATCCATGTGAGCCTGGGCTTCATTTGGTTGTGAGACTTTTAATTATTGCTTTTACTGGATATAATACATATGTTTAAATGAATTATTCAATCTTGATTTAGCTTCAGTAGATCTTATATAGCAAGTAATTAGTCCAGTTCTTTTATCCTTTCTAGTTTGTTGAAGTACAAATCTTTAATCTTTTTGATTCCTGAATTTCCCTAGTGTCTGTTGTAATGTATCCATTCATAGCTCTCATTTTGTTAATTTGGATTGTTTCTTGTTTTTTAGTTAATTTCACTAAGTGTAGGTCAATCTTACTGATTTTATCATTTCATTTTTTTATTGTTTTGTTTGATTTGGTTTTATTTTATATATTTTAGCCCTAAATATTATTATTTCCTACCATCTCCTCTCTAGGGGCATTATTTCTTCTTTTTGTTGTAGATCTTCCAGTTGTACCCCAAAGTTGCTAACATGAAATTTCTCTAATTTTTATTATGTAGGCATTCAGTGCTATGAACCAACCTCTGAGAACTGCCTTCATTGTATGACATGGATTTTGGTTTGTTATGTTTTCATTTTCATTCAATTATAAAATTTTTTTACTTCCTTTTCAATTTTGATCTTGACCTTCTTTTCACTCAACTACAAGTTAGTTAGTTTCCAGCTGCCCAGATGTGAATAATCACATGGAAACTATATTAATTCCAACACTACTTGGCCAATGACTGCAGCATATTCCTAGTTAGCTCTTACATCATAATACATTTCTATCAATCTGTGTATCGCCATGATGCAGTGGCCTACCAGTAAGGTTCCTAGGGTTCTGGCATTTCCTTCCCCTTTGGCAACTACATGGCATCCACTTGACTCCACCTACTCTNATTCAGATTTCCTGCCTGACTCTCTTCAGATTTCCCATACGCTGCTAAGCCATTGGTTGAAACAGCTTTATTAATTGACAAATAAAAGCAGTACATATATAGAAGGACATCCCTTATTATCTCCCCTTTTCTGTCTAAATAAAACATATGGTTTTACCTTTAACATAGCAAAATAAAATACAACAAAAGAGTTACTAGACAAGAATGGCAGTTATAATATTTTTTCTGAGTCTAAAATTTCATATCTAATTTATCTTTTATCATAACAAAGAAAAACTACAACTATCTGTCTTCAACTCTTCAAAGACCTGAGAGGGATATAATATTACGTAAGTAAATAGGAAGTGCATTGTAAGCAACTTCTAAAGTCTTGGAATTAACAGATGCATCTTGCTGCCTGAACAGTCATGCAAAGTTCTTCTGTAATATTGGGGCTTCTATCTTTGGTCTACAGGTCCATAATATCCAGCAGACTTTTCCAAGAAGCAGGAATTTTGATTTTTTTCTGAATTATAATGGCAAAGTTTATTAGTTGCTTTCTCCAGTGACCTGCAGAATGTGTGGTCACTATAAAGCAGGAACCTTGATGGATTGTCCTATCTTTGGAAAGTTCAGCAGTCACTTTTACATGGGTCATACAGCATACCATAAAGAAGTCCTGGCAAGAGCAGTTTCTTGCCCAAATGGCTAGTAAACTCCATTAGGAACCTCTCCAATGCCCATCTTCCTCTTGCAGTAATTGGTGCTGCCAGACGCAGACATGTCTCACTGTCAAGAGAAGTACAAATTCTTAAAACCTTTTAAATGCCATATTCTTTTGGTCTTTGAAAGGGTTGAAGAATACTTCTCCATCTGAAATATATCTCTCTACATCTAGAAAACCTAACTAACATGACTACAAGTTTGACTATTAAAATGGCTATCTCTTAATCTGTAATTTTTAATTGCACATTACATTTTTAATGAGCTGCACAAACACAATACCTTAAACAAGATCAGAAATGTATATACACAGTATAACAAAATTGACCTTAAATTTGTATCNCCAAGATCCATACCAATGCAAAGTATTCATCTCTATATCATATCCCCCTTTTTTTCTTAAGAAAGGTCTTGATTGTGACCATTAACAATTTATAATCAGCCTCCTCCTTTAAATGAAAATAAACATTTGTACATAGTAATTGAGAATTTGGGTGTAGTTCTTGAGACTACTTCTTGCTGATTGTTGGGCAAAGTATTATTAGGGTTCACAAAGACCTTTCAGGGAGTTTTGTTCCAGCAAACCACATTAGCCTGGAAGGAATCCACAGACTCTCATTTCCTGTGGAAACAAAAGCAGAACCTGTTTTCTAAAGTTACGTATCTTTACACTCAAATTTTGAAGTCAAGATTCCTTTATGTTGCTTTAACTTACCAGCCCCCAGAATCAATTATCTCTCTGCAGTCAAAATATTCAAAGAAAACCCAATTATATACATGGTCCAGACTCTATGTATATATTCCGTCTTTATGTGGCTTCTTTTTTTTATTCCTTTAATCTGTCTCTATGTACTCTTTTAAATTACTTTTACTCTCTCTTTAAAGACTTCTTTTATAACTGTCTACACCCCTTTTCTTCTTTCTCTCAAGCCTATGCACATTTTTAAACACACTGTGTCTCATTTTAGAGGTCTCTTATGTCTGAATCTGTCCTATTGTGTTTCCGAACAAGGAACATTTTAAAATGGTAAGCAGTGTTGTTACAGCAGCTCTGTGTGCTGGGTCCACCTCTCTTGGCCTTTTAATATGGTGGAGGTATATTTGTCTCCAGCTCTGGGACTGCTGGGTGGGAGCCGTGATCACCACTTCAACTCTGGGAAGCACCGTGCAGCACCTAAACCCTTTTTTGTCTGAGTAAAAGTTAAATCTTCCATGCAGTATGCTGCGCAGCCTAGAACAGTCTCTGTGTGACAGCAGGAATGTGCCATGCTTTCCTGCTTGTGCATGCCTAGCAAACCCAATCCAGTTACTTGCCCACGTGGGGGATGCTGCTTGGCAGGCATGCTCTTTTCTACTTTCCTCCTAACCCTGAGCAGGCATACAACCACCTAGACTTGAAGTGTGTGGCTGGCCAGGCAGATTAGCCCCAAATGTATGGGTACCATTTTGTTGGTGTACAAAAGAGTTCCACAATAGCCCAGAATACAGTATAACAAATTATTATTTATCTGGGGATAAACTCACAGAAAGAGTAACAATCCTCAGTCCTCTGCATGCGCTGGGAACTTGAACTGAATCCAGCAACCAAGAGGCCTGTGCATTTTTTTTAATCTGCATTTATAGTACATGAGAACATGCCCAAAGTGGGCTGGTATTTTAAAGGCTATTGGCTGAAGGAATTCCCACAGCATCTATGAGTTGGAATATTCTTCTGTTATTAACAGCCAACTTTTAATACATAATGCTCTGCTAGGTTTCATGGTGTTATCTCAATTTTCTTATATCTTTTTGGGCTTGCTTTATGCTTAGTTATGTGGTCAATTTTTGAGAAAATTCATGAGCTTCTGAGAAGAAAGTATAGTCCTTTGCAGCTGATTCATTTGATTTATGATATTATTTAATTCCTCCATTTCTCAGTTTAGTTTTGGAATGGATGACCTGCTTATTGACAAGGGTAGGGTAACTAAGTCACCCCTATTAGTGTGTGAGGATCAATATGTAATTTTATTTCTAGTAGTGCTTCTTTTATTAACTTGGCTGCTCTTTCTTTTGCTTTTTTTTTTGGTGCAGTAACATTGAGAATTGCATTATCTCCCTGGTTCATTTTCCCTTAACGAGTTTGTACTGTCTTTCCCTATTTCTTTTGTTCACTTTTGGCTTTACATTTATTTTGTCTTATATTAAATTGGCTACACATGTTTGCACCTTGGGTCCATTTGCTTAGAATACACTTTTCTATCCTTTTACCACATTTCTTCTTGTTGGTGACATATGTTTCTTCATTGCAGCAGAAATACGGATTCTATTTTCTAGTCCATGTGGTTACTCTGTGTCTTTCTATTGGAAAATTGAGACAATTAGTATTGAGAGTCATCAAGAAGCAGTGTTTATTCATTCTTCTTACTTCATTGTTATGATGTGGGGTTTTTTTCTCCTCATTTGATTTACTGATCTCAGGTTGTTTATTCCTACTTCTTGGGTGAGGTTAACCTCTTCAAACTGAAGTTTTCCTTTTAGTGCCTTCTGTACCCATGGACTTGTAGATAGAACTTGATTAAATGTGATTTCAACATGGAATATTTTTTCTTATTCTTTCAATTACGGTTGATAATATAGTCTGGGCTGGCATCTGTGGTCCCTCAGAATTTTGTAGAATATCTGTCTAGGCCCTTCTGTCTTTCAGAATCTTCACAGAAAATCTGCATGCTATTATAATATGTCTACCTTTAGATGAGTGTTGGGGGATATTTGATCATAGTGTGAACTCTCAGAAGGCATTTGCATTAATTAAATAGAATTATCCTTGGGTCAGGAGACTGAGTTAGCAACTAGGTAACAGAAAGTAATCATAGAGCATCAGCAGGCATCTGGAAGTGATAAAGAGATACACTGGAAGTATGGGGAGGGGTTTTGAGTGGCCTAGCCTTTTCTGTTTTGGAGGAGCAGAAGAAGGGGCTTTGGGGGAGACACCATTAAGGAGAGAAAGTTAAATGTGTGCTACTCAGCCTCTCTGAGATAGCAGGGTTTCACCCCAGCCATTGAGTCTCGAGTTTCATTTGTAAATAGAACAATAAATATTTAGCTAAAGTTACTTTTATTGGCAGTGGCAGAGCCAGGGCCTGTGGGAAAAGAATTCTTTCCAGACTGCAGGCTGAGTGGCCAAGCTTCTGCCAGAGAAACAGTCTGGTAACTGTGGAGTTGCAATTGCTCGCTGAAATGGCAGTAGATTAAGGTGCAGCCACCATGCAGAAGATAAAACAACAGTTGAGACTAGATATTTTCTTCTTGCAGTTTTTAATCTCCTTTCTTTTTACTTTGTTTGCTCATGTGTCCTGTGGAATTTCTTTTCTATTCCACTCTCTCTGATGTTCTTTATACTCTTTTGCCTTGATGGAGACCTTCTCCTTTTGAATGGGAGAAATTTTCTCCAATGTTTTTGTTTAAAAATAATTTTGTGCCTTTGACTTGGGTTTCATCTCTTTCCTCTGTATCCACTATTTGTAGGTTCAAAAAGTCTTTTCCAATGCCATTTAGTTAAAGAATGGTCCCTACTCTCTCCTCTACAGATTAAGATAATGGATCTTACTTAGAGGCCCTTAATCCTTTTGAAGTAGCGTCTTCAAGAGGTGAGAAATAAGAATTGATTATCAGTCTTCTAAATGAGCAGGAGTTAGTATTGATAGTGAAAATATCAGCAATGGCATCAGAAGTGAGAAGACAAATTCTTTGACAAGTATCAAAATTAGATGTTCATAGTTTGCTTGGAAGAAAAGGTGAGCCACATGATTGATTGCAGTAATAATGTGCCCTTGAGGAATCATAGGAGGCAGTTGATATGCCAATGAAGTACATGAGTTATAAAGAAATATATCACACTGAAAAGAAAATGGTTATTGGATCTTAATGATTGCATATAATTGGAGATATGCATACTGATAACATATTATAGTTCCAGTGGTATATGTAAGATAATGGGGTGCAGAAAAAATAGAGTTCAATTTCTTTTACACAAAATCTTCTTGGGTTGGATGATAGTCTCTAAGCTTTGGAAAAAGCCTTATTCATGGAGTAGGAGCTCATTCCAGTATTTTAGGAAAAGAGAAATAAATAATACTCTTGTCGTTTTTCCATCTCTAATGCTTTATTTTATTACAGTTATGTAGTTTATATATTTTGCATATAAGACTGGCTTATAAATTGTAAACTGTGAGATTATAGAAGTATAGCGAAACAAGAAATCATCTGTGGAAGAAAAGATTCCTTGATCACAAAGTATTAAAACTGAGCCTCAACATATACGTATGACATTAGTAATTAGAGCCAAGAGAATAGATGCAATGCATTCTCTGAAATGAAAATATAGAGAGGGAAGTTGGTAAAGATAGAGCCTTCACATTTAAGTACTGTCTATCACAAAAGTTTGAGGGCAAAAATATAAAATAAAAAATAGTAGTGGAGAGTTGATACCATATCATGTCATAGAAACCAAAAATTTAACAGATACAAAAGTGGTAGTAAATGACATATAAGGCCACAGAGAGAATAACAGCAATGTGGAGTGTAGGTAGCTGTATGACCTTTGATCCTGGAGATGAATACATACTTTTAGTTATTCCGTTTGACTTTTGTTCTGCTGTTCTGGAACTTTAGGCTAGGTTGTATAATTGTTACTGAACAACCTAGCAGATGTGCTTCGAGGCCAAGGTTAGCTGTGAATATAAGCAAACCCAAACTCATAAGCCTAATTAAAATGTTGAATGTTCTGTGTGTGGAGGTGGGTAACTCAATAATGGTGCTTGTAAGTATAAACATCATAGATGACAAGGCCATGTTGCCTGATTGAATAACTAAATGGGGAGAACTTAATAATTGCATGCATAAAATAATAATTGCTATTCCTTTTCAATTAGAGAGATACAAATTTGATAATAAGAAAATGTGAGACATCAGTGGCCATTGAGGAAAGTAGACTCAGGAAATAAGAATTTACTTACTGTAAATAATATGAGTATAGTGTCTTCTGCATCAGTAGTCACCAGGATGCCACTTTGGTCTTAAGCTGCAAAGGCAGCTCCTTTTACAAGGACTGGATCATTTGGGACAATAATGCAGCAGCAGGCAAAAATTCATCTTGGACGAAAACATTTGTTGTCTGAAGTCAGTCTTCCTTTGTCAGGAATACAAAGACTGCACCAGATCCAGGATATATGCAAAACTTAATATATATATATAGTTTAACAATACAACTTCCCTAGTGAGTGAGGGTGGAAGGATGAAAAGGTAGCTGAAGAATGCACCAGATCTCTGGAGGTTTCCCATGCTGCAATAATCCCCAGGCTGTAATCATCCTCGCGGACCCCACACTGGGCTGCGTTTCTGAGCACTCACAGTACTTCTCATCAGCTTCCTCTTATTTAGCAGACGTCCCCATTTCTGCTACATTGCAAGGGCTAATTATCTTCCATTTATCTATGCCGACCTGCATTTGCCATCTATTAGTCCAGAAACATAAATGATGTAAATCCTTTTCTATCTGACAGTACCACCTAATTATTTCTCATTTGTTTTTATTGTCCCTCAATTTAGCATCATCTGCAAAGTTGGAAATTATGTTTTCATATCATAATTAGGACTCGAATAACCTCAGAGAAACTGCCTAGTGAATACACATCCCTTTCCTTTTTGTTTTGATAGTGAATTTGAAAGTGAAAAAATAAATTAGGGCTGAAGGAAAAAATAGAGTGAAATATTTTCTGGTATAATAACAAAGTAACAAAGTAGAGCAACATAGGAAGAAAAGCTTTCAGCATTACAATGCAGAAGCCATATTATCAAAGAGACGCCACTGGTACTTCTGTTCTTTGCTAGGGAGAATCATCTAAGATGATCCATTCCGTGCTTTAGAAGATGCCTAAGATGATACAATGTTGTGACTTGCATAAAGATTTACCTTCAAAAAATTACAAGGTTTATTTTTATATAAGATAACAATTGGGATGAAATAGAATGACAGTGGGTCAGGTAGGCAGATTTGGTCACCACTTGAAAAACTTAGATGCACAAGACTGAAGGAAGAAGCATAGGAACAGAGGTCTTTGAAAGAAGATTTGGAAACTTCTTAGTTATGTCTCCTGTAAAGTATTAACCCTGGGAGCAGCCTCTCTCAAACACCATTTGGAATCTTTATCATCCAGGTTTCTTTCCATCCTGTACTAAACTAACTTCATTTGGATTCAAGCCACCAAGATGTTTTTTATGGACTTGGCCCAATCTTTTAAGATTAAGCCTTCAGGGGCTGGAAAGATGGCTCAGTGGTTAAGAGCATTGCCTGCTCTTCCAAAGG
>LOEQ01004325.1:109329-122516 GCA_001685075.1 Bramus lutescens | reverse complement strand
GTGTGTGTGTGTGTGTGTGTGTGTGTGTGTGTGTGTGTGTGTGTGTGTGGTTAGGGTTATTCATGTGGAGACCAGAGCACAATATCCCTCAGGAATACCATCCACCTCCTTTGAAATATGGTCTTTCATTAGCCTAGAGCCTTCCATGAAGTAGTAAACTGCACTGATCATCCTGTCTCTGCCTCCCAAATCTATAAGCATGCACTTGACATTTTGACTCAGGTTTCCCTGACTGTCTGGAAGCCTTTTACTCTCTGAGCTATTTTTCTATTCCTCAGTATCTTTTGTTTAAGACTTAAGTCTTCAGTAGAAATTTTCCAGGTACTTCTTCCTTCATGCTATTATATTATAATTCTGTTCTGAACCATGCTTCAGTTTTGTGCAATATAAAAGAGATCAACAGAGGGAAGGCATTTTGTGTAAACACACACACAGACTACATGTATACATACATAAAAGTAAATAAAGTTAGAATTTATTATTCCTCTTTTTAAGGAATTAAGCATAGCATACCAAAAACTCAGGAAACAAAAGCAAAAATAAACAAGTAAAATGATATCAACCAAAAGAGCTTTTGCAGAATAAAGAATTTATAGCAAAAAAAGATATACTACAGTTTGAACAAAGTATTTTAAATTCATATACCTTAAAAGAGGTTACTGTCCAAATTATACAAGAAACTCACAAAATTCTGTAGAAAAATAAAAAAGTACAACTTAAAATTGGCAAATGACAGGAATACATGTTTCCAAAATGCACAAAAATAGCCAACATGTATGATAAAATTGCTTAACATCATTAATCAAGGAGATGCAAATTAAATCCTCAATGTGATACAGTCTCACCCCTGCTAGAAAACAACTATAAAAAGAAATAAAACACAATAACGCACAGAAAAATGAGGTAAGTTGAAGATGTGTGTAGAAATGGGAATCAATGTGACTGGTGTACACTGCTATGGGCACATAGGTTGGCAAACTGTGGAAAGCAATATAAAGGTTCCTAAATGAATTAAAATATGAGTTCATTTATATACCCAGAAAACTGTCTTCTTTTCATTTCCAAAAAGGAAAGGAAATCATCATCTCCTGAAGTCACATATTGCTAAGGGGAGTATAAGAATGCAACAAGGAGGTTCTGCCATTTACAATAACGTGGATGAAACTAGAGCACGATATTGAGTGAAGTCAACCAGAAAAAGAAGCGAATACTATGCGATCTCAATCTAGCAAAACAGAAATCAAATATATAGAATTGTAGTCGCAACATTCACATTGGGAGATCTGAATATGGAAAATGAAAAGACATAGGTTAAAAGACACAAAGCTATATTCCTGTGAGTGCCTAAGTATAGAGGTCTAGGGTACAGCCCAAGAACTTTATTTAATAATAATGTGTGATGTGTTGGAAATGTGCCAAGATAATGGTTTTTAAATACTCTTGATATGAAAGGATGAAAGGAGGTAACTCTATAAGATGTGTTGATCTGCTTAGTTGTAGTAATTACATATATNNNNAGTTGTAGTAATTACATATATATATATATATATATAATCACTGTATTGAACATTGTATACTAGAATTTTAACTTTAATAAAATGGACAATTATATTAGTTTACCTTTGAGCATTACTATATTGAATCTACTTTAGTATTTTAAAACTAAAACGCTTGGAATGTTTTCCTCTATAATTCTAAATCCCTGGCACTTTGTGTATGTGCTTTTGTGTAGTAGGTCTAGACATTTATTTTGTCACTACCAGAATGGCAGCCAATAGGACTCTTTGTCAGAGAACAAAACTGTTGAGAGGAAATGGGGGAAACATGGAGAATTTTCAAATCATTTTTAGAAACTCACAAACTAAAACTTAAATAGTAGTAGACAAGGCCTATTTTCTCTTTGAACTGGAAATGCCTTTAATCAATAGTATAAACAAATGGAAGAAAGAGCACATGGATATGAAATGAACAAGGCACTCTACAACTTAGACTGGCTTATTATGAGTTCTCGATTTTTTGATAGTTGTTGAAATACTTAATTTTCTCAACTTTGTTAATTCAATCTCATGTTCACTATAGTTTTGCTTTGAATATTTAAAGCTCTGGCTTTTGGGAATTGTTGAAATCACTGAATCACTGAAAAGTCAAGTTCAATATTAAAAAAATAAACAATGAGGACCGACATGTTAGAACTACTATCTCCCACGGCTGGCATAGACTTGGCCTTCAGCTGCCTGTGATCATAAACAATAGCTTTGGCCATCAAAAGTGTGTACTGCTGAGCTGGCTGCTGCTTTTTGTCTTTTAGAGGGAAGGCATAAACAAAGTAGCATGGTCTTAAAAGTCTATGCTATGAAGTAAAAAATGGATGCATGCATTCCTCAAAAAATGCCAAGAATTCCACATCTGAAACAAAGGAAATAGAAATACTCATAATATACATAATTTAAAAATATCCTGCCCCCAAATTTGTCCAAGCTTTTGCATTTAATCATGATTTAGGGAGTTTTGTTTTGTTTTTAACCTACTCTATGGAAGACTCTTTAAGACTGAAACAAAGAGACTAGACTTTTTTAAAAATGTTATTTATAAAGAATTTTATAGTGATATTCTAGAGTTAATCTAGTTTCCAATAATTACCAAAAACTTGACCATGCACATAGAAACACAAAACTTTTAAAATGAAAAACACCTTGACATTCATGTGATCCAATGTACCCACTCTACTAGTAGGGGATGAAAGCTCAGGTAGTGAAAATAATTGGCAAATGTTACTGATTTTTAGAATAGGAGAGTCAGAATTCTTGACTTCTTAGATGTTTTAAAAAACAACACTAGAAAACCATCTTCAAATACGTACTTACTTTAGAAGATGTCCTTGAAGACTCTTGAGATATAATTCTTACACTAGCCTAATATTGCGAAGTTTAGAAGCAGAGATCATAATGACCATTATGTGATTCCCAATGTGTATTAGTCGAATATGCAACTACATCCAGAGTTAAACAAATAGAATAGATTTCAGGTCAGTCATAGAGCATCTGTCTTAGTTAGGTTTACTATTGCTGTGAAGGGACATCATGACCATGGCAACTCTTATAAAGAGAACATTTAATTGGGGTGACTTACTTACAGTTTCAGAGGTCTAGTCCATTACCATCTTTATGGGGAACATGGAGGCATGGCAGCAGATGTGGTGTTGGAGAAATAGCCAACTGTCCTACATCTTGCAGGCAACAAGAAGTCAACTGACTGTCATACTGAGGGAAGCTTGAGCAAAAGAGACCTCAAAGCCCACTCTCCACAGGGAGACACTTTCTCCAACAAGGTCACACCTCCTAATAGTGCTCCCCCCTTTGGGGGCCATTTTCTTTCAAACCACCACAGCATATATGAGGCTCTGAGTTCTATCCATATTACCAAACACAAAAACATAAATAAGAATCATGGTAAGTGGAAACAAAATTAAGCTGACATTTGTCAAGTAATGCCACAAATGTGTTTTCAAAGCTTTGTTAAGGCTCATATTGCATATTATGGGGACATGGAAAAGCCTTGAGTGAATGTATACAAGGCAAATCAAGTCTTGAGTTTAAAAAACTGTACTGTTAGGAGTGGGCATGGCTATGTCCAGGACCAATGTTTCAGACGCATGAAAACTTGGTAAAAACCTTACCCAAAGTGAAGCATAGAGGGATTGCAAAGGCTTCCTCTCACCTAAGCACAAATGTTGACAGTATACACAAGTGTTTATGAAGCATGGACCAGTTAGAAAAAAATCTAGCAACTTCAGCTTCCTCCTGGAAATTTTCAGTCTGAGACTGCTCTCTCCTACAGAGACTAGCTTGCCGTGCACCCAGTGCTGTACGTAATAAATATGCTTAGGTTCTGGGTTGCTACATAGTTAGTGCTACTCCATCAGAGTGCATACAAACCACCTGATTGCAGGTTTTCTGTACATGTGTCTGTGGAACTGCCCTTTCCTCTTTCCTCACTGCCCCAGGCAGGTTTCTACTACCAAGCCAAGCATAATGTTGCAGCATATGATTCACCTCTTCAAAGCAGAAAAATTATTTATAGTGGGTTTATAGTTATGAAGTCATTGCCATAATCTAATTTTAGAACATTTTCATAGCCTGAATAGGAACATTGTACCCATTAGCAGTCACTCCTCATTCCCTGTTTTTCCAGTACTAATGACTTCAACCAATAATCTACTTTTTATCTCTACACATTTGTCTATTCTGTCATAGATAACTGAATGAGGATCTGTGGGTGGGTGTGAGTGTGTGTGGGACGGGTATCCAAAGCTACTTCCTTTTAGGCTATTGAACTAGGGATAGTGGGGAAGAGTGAAATATTACATTATCAATCAAATGGCATCCTAGAACAGGTGGCTCCAGAGCCAGGCAAAAAAAGACTCTCAAAGTACCAAAGACAATTAAAGTGAGGGTCGTTGTGTGTGTGCACATAGCGAAGGAACCTTAGAGATACCTGGGAGACAGTAAAGAATTGGCTTTAGAAAGATTAGTATAGGAACAAAAGTAAAAGTAGATATTGAGATAACTGAAGTTGCAGGAACCTAAAAGTGGTAGTAAAGACCTAAAAGATGAAAAAAGAAAATCACTTTGGAAGAAAAAATTTGTTTTAATATTCATCTTCCTTTATTGAAGGTCTTTGTAGAAGTATTTCACTTTAAAATGATCTTTAATCCTTAGGGTTCTGTACAGTATAGCATCAGTAATTAAGAACACTGTATTATAGCCTAGATTTTTTTTCAACTTAAGGCAGGGTTTATCTCTAATCATGGTTCAATGGTTATAGTAGTTTGAACAAGAATAATCCTAGTCAGCTGGCAGACATGTTTTGGTAAGGATAAGGAGGTTTAGCTTTATGGGAGGAGATATGTCACAGCTGTTCTGTTGTGTCGAGAAGACAGGTTCCATGCTATTATGCTCTACACTCCCTTTTCCCCTCTTCACAATCACCTCTGAGCCCTGGGAGAAGGGGGCATGATATAGATGTCCAATTTAGGACTGGGAATTCCACAGTCCCTCATTCTCTGTACCTTGTTAATTGCTTCCACTGAAGACTGCACATACTAAGTCATAGAACATGGAAAAATCAAGCTGGTAATCACCTGGAAGCTTCATTCCCACTGACTTGTTTTCATAGTTTTGGAAGGTGCTATGCACACAAACACAGAAGAAAAGTAATAAACAGTCTCATCCAGCTATGAACCCTGTCAACTGCCACAGAGTCTTGCTTGGCTAGACATGCCCACTGATGCACTAGAGGCATGAACAATTGGAAAAACAAACCATTTTCTGTTTGCTTTAAATCCTGTTCTACAAGATGAAACCCATAACTGTCAGCACTGACAAACTAAGAACCTGTGACTAGGCAGATCATAAGTCTTAGAAGAAAACATACTACTATTATTTTGCTAAATGGATATAGAATTAAATCAACTCCTAATGATTTATTGCTATACTCATATATTGATATATCTCTTAGTCTTCATCAGAGAAACTTCTAATTGCCGTAGATAGTGATTACCACACAGACCCACAACTTGTCAATGTGCACAGAAATTGGCCATTTTAATGTAAAGATAATATAATAGTCCAAGGGTGTCTTTATGAGTATAAAAGTATACCATCAATAGGATGACAAATTCAGAAGGACCATTATAAAATTCTTAATAATATTATCCTTGATCTTATGTTTAATAAAGGAATTCCCAGGGATGTTGGATTACCAGTACACAAATGAGATATACAATATATACTGTCCTTTTTCCTTCCTGTTCTCTTTGCACAATAGTATTTGAGATATTGGTATTGATAAGAACATAATACTTTCATTTGTGTGAGTGATGAAAGGTAATTTATGGGATTTTAGTGATGTTTGTAAATGAGCTCCTGTATTTTTTTTAAACTGACAGTGCATAATGTAAGCACTTAAATACAAAAATAAAAGGAGAATTCTAAATGTTAATTTTACTTTAGTTAGATTAACTTTAAGTAGCTAATTATGAAAATCCCTCACAAGTTGACAGAAAAGCCATCAAAGAAAATTTTGAAAAAGGTTTTTCGTTTACTGCCTTTTATTTGACTTCCCTCTGCTTCTCAAATGAGAGTATCCCCATTTCCATTTAAACTTGGCTCTACAAGTTAAAGTAGAAAATACTAAGGAACATACTAGGGAAGTTATTGCCTAAATCAGATCAGGAAACAAGTAATTGGATTGGAGAAAAGAGCTTGTGGAGAAGTAAACAGAAAGCTTTAAAGGGAAAGCTAAAACAATTGCAAAAGCAAAGAGGCATGTGTCGGGGACCAGCCTCAACAAAAATACCTCTTGCCAGGGTAGGAGCATGGGGATCAGAAAAACAAGTAAAGAATATAAAGACATGAATAAAATAATGAAACAGAAACATAGGATAGTACCGGGAGGGAGTTCCAGTGAATACTGAAATTGCCCATGTTTAATTTTCCATACATTTTTATACCCAATAACAAAAGGGAGAAGAAGGCAACAAAAGGCTTTTTTAACATGGTACAAAGGACAACTCGTACAGTTAATTGCTTCAACACTTTGAGACAACAGGTCATTAGCATTCTGTTGTTTAGGCAGTGAATCCTCACTAGACAAAGTATCAAGAAGGCAGCCACACCCCTNTGAAACAGAAACATAGGATAGTACCGGGAGGGAGTTCCAGTGAATACTGAAATTGCCCATGTTTAATTTTCCATACATTTTTATACCCAATAACAAAAGGGAGAAGAAGGCAACAAAAGGCTTTTTTAACATGGTACAAAGGACAACTCGTACAGTTAATTGCTTCAACACTTTGAGACAACAGGTCATTAGCATTCTGTTGTTTAGGCAGTGAATCCTCACTAGACAAAGTATCAAGAAGGCAGCCACACCCCTGGTAACCTCCTTTACAAAAGAAGGAGCAGAAATATGTTTGCATATCCTGACCCTCTGTCAGGGTGGAGTGGATCTACCTGCATGGGACATCTTAATGGCTAAAGACCCAAGTAACCACATTCTGGGTCAGGTTGTATGGCCCTGGTTGTTGTCAACAATTTTTAGCAACCTCCAAACTCGCTGATCATCACACAAGGTAGAAATAGGCTAACATTTTTGGGCCTTCACAGGCATGACACATTATTTTCTTATAATAAGATATAGTACCAAATGCAATATTAAATGCTGCCATAATTTTAAATACAAATATTCACAATAGCAAGAAGAGAACAAGGAAATGGTGAACAATATATTACTTAAAATTCTGGATTGGTAGGTAGAGTATAATAAGATGAGCAAGAGGCTGGGACAATAGGTGAAAAAAGTTGCATTTGATGGAGCCTTCAAAATACTAAAGAACCACTTAAGCTCTAAGAATAAAACCACAGCAGTGGGTCCTTTAATCTTGAAAGATCTGTCATTTCACATTTCAAGCCTTTACTTTAACTATGGCCATTACCTGGGGCGACGTCTACTTCCAATCTTTCTTCAGAAAGGCTTCTTCTCAAGGGGCATAGTTATCCTTTTATATATTTTAAGTGGGCACATGGACTCTTCACTACACTAACCTATAGGCAAAGATTTCCTTTTTTTTTGCTACGGCCTTTGGTATGAGCAAGGTCAAGCTTTACAAGTTCTTTTGTAACACCTAGAGTTCAAATATTATGATGTCTGTCTTCATACCTTATCCAGATATCTCTTCCCTTTGTCTTCCTTGGAAGAACAGCTGTTGTTCCTGCTTTAAAAGCAACCCTCTTGTCCCCCTTGCTCATCAAGAACAGCTCATTCCACACTGGTGTTTGCTCCATGAATAATATGTGTATTTAATAAATTGTACCTTTCTTCAGAATGATGGAAACACATTCTCCAGAAGTCAACAGTTTTGGGTCAGGAACTGTATTAACATGGAGTGGAGCAAAGCCCATGAGGAAGGAGCATTTTGTTATGACTTTCCACCTTGTTCTTCCCAATCCCCCTGGCTCTTGACAAGGAAGCTAATTTGTTTCTAAAGGCAGTTTTAAAAAGAGTGAACCCTCTCTAATGTATTTAGTTTTGCTTGTGCCAATATCCTACTAGTTAGACAGAAACTCCCAGTAAGTGGTTGATTACATTCAAGCAAATACACAGCTGAGCAATTAAGTGCATTCACGTGCACCTTAGCAGACCTGCAACGGTAGGATTATCTCAAAGAAATAATTATGGCTGCTCTAGCTTGCCTTTCTGTGGTTTGGGAAACATTGGCTCTTGAAATTGGCTTTGGGTCAAGTGGGCTGCTGCCTGATTGTTTCTGACTGAGAACGATTTAGATGTCTTGTTTTCTTTTGTGTTTTGAATGGTTTGCATTAAATGCCAGGCCAATCTTTTGCCAAAGATATGCTATCCAGCTGAGAATCAGGATCGTGATGCTCAATATGAACATGGTAAATGAGGCGATGTATGTGTGTAATATGTATTTTAATCTTCAAAGTACTGTCTCCAGGCATTTCTTTGGGAAATATCACAGTCCATTGGAAAATGTCTGGAAAGCAGCAGTTTCCAACTCTTTGTCTAATTAGCTTGGTAACCTTAAGTACCTACTCACTCCCCATGGCCTCTCTTTCCCTAAACATCATTACTTACTTCAGAGGGTTGTTGTGAGATTCCAATGAACAGTGTCCACAAAAGTTATTTCTGTGGGGGCTGCTAACATGGTGGAAATTATGTAAATCCAAACAAACGTATTTTGTTTAGGTCTTGACTGCGTGATAAAAGTACTGATAGCTCAACAGGAATAATTTGTTCTCCTGAAAATTTTTGCTCTGTAGGAGTGAGATGAGATGAGCCAAGGTCAGGTACTAGAATAATAGCTCTACCTTACATAACAAGAAAATGGAGGCGTGGGAAGGAAGACGACCATTTCCTGAGTACATGAGTGCCCACCACTTGCATTCTTACCTCACTGAAGTCCCAACATGACTCATCAATTTATCTAGGTGAGGAATGCCTTCCCCTGGGTTACTATAGGAAGATACAGAAAATCAGCATATGTTGAAAATAATTTGGGCTCCAGGAGGCAGATGTGGCCAGAGAAAGAGAACTATTTTAACGTTAGGTCTATACACAGAAGAATTGTGCAATCTGAATGTTAACAGCTAAAACTTAAAAAAAATAGTATCATGCTACAAGCAATAATAGTGCTAAACAATGGCAAAATGGAGAGAAACTGCATGAGATAAAGATGAAGATAAGTAGAACATTGATCTTAAAGCAGTTAATAAGGTTCATAATTTCTGCTTAGGAGTTGTGTTAGATTTTTTTCTCTCATCACTGGGACAAAATACCTGATAGATAGAAGGGGTTGTTTTGGCTTGCGGATTAAGATGGGATGCAATCAATCACAGTGGAGAAGTCCCAGTGGCATGAATGAGAGGGATTGGTACCTGAGTGCCTATCACATGTGTTCTTACCTCACAGGCCTGTACCCCTCAAGCATGATTCACTATTTTATCTGTGTGAGAAATTCCCTTCCCTGGCTTCTTATTGCATTCAGAGTCAGGAAACAAAGGGGAATGAATGTTGGTGTCCTGCTGGTTTCCTCCTTTATCACTCTGTATTTTTATTTCTTGTTAATTTTTTCATTTCTTCTTTGATAATTTCACACATGTATACAATGCATTTTGATCATATCCATCCACTATTTTATCTTCCCACACTCTCAGACAACATAAACTTTCCCATTTCCATGTTCTCTTTATTTAATTTTTTTCTTTTTAAATATCTCACGGAATACATTTAGGATTATTTATATGAATACTGCAGAAAAGAGAGCAAGAAAAAGCATTAAGAGTCCAAGGATGGGGAGGAGTGCTGGGAAATGTTGTCTTCTGGAAATAACATGGCTGTCTCACTCATGAACTCATAATAGCTATGGTTACCTGCACATGCATAGGAATTGGAAGCTTGAATCTGCATATGAGAGTAAACACACAGTATCTGTCTTTTTGAGCCTGGGTTGCCCTCTTAATGCAGTATTTTCCAATTATATTTTATTATTAGCTTTTCTTTTGTTTGCACTCTGTCTTTGGAGAGTTCTTGCTGTCAAAACCATCCTCTCGATTCTTGTGTGCTTTGTGTAAACCCTCATTTAAGGTTCTTATATTTCCTTACATTTCATTGGTGTTCTTTCCCCCACTTGAAGATTGGGAAATTGGAAGTAGGGTTGTTGCAGATGTAATTGGTTAAGATAAGATCACTCTAGAGTGCAATAGAGGCAGGATGATGATATTCTGGTGGTAGATCCTTGCAGGCTCCATGCATGCTGCCTCAGTCTCTATGAGCCCTGTTTAGTTGACACAGTGGGTCACATTCTCCTGGTGTCCTCCATTCCCTCTGCCTCCTACAGTCTTTCTTCCCTCTCTTCCAGGGAGTTCCCCAATTTCCAAAGGAAAGGACCCAATGGAGACTTCAATTTGGAGTCTGTCTCAGAATAATTTCTGGCTGTGTGCCTCTACACTCATTCCCATCTGCTGGTGCCAACTGCACAGGGCGCCCATCTATGAATTTAGCAGAATTATCATTAGGAATCATTTCACTGATTTTTTAAGACCAATTGTGTTTGATCCTACCCTAGGAATCTGTACTATCCAGTCTCCAGTTATTATATTCCTATTAATAGACACAGTTAATAAACTGGGTGTGAATTAACACATCAGATTTGATTTCAATGAGCTGTAAGAACATATATGAAATATTATCACTCTCTAAGTTAGGAACACAGCTGTGCTTTCTCTAATTTATTTATTTACAACCAACTTATGCCAGTTACTCAAGGTAAAATTGTTGTACTTACAAACTAGAGAGTTTCTGTAAGAATTGTATTGCTGCTCTAGCATACAAAGTAGTGCCCTAACCTCATAGTGCAGGCTTTTTGTCAGATAAGTCTGTACAGAGAGCAATAAGAGGTAGTACATTAGTAATTCATATTTCCTTTCTTTTAAGAAACTGTTCTTTCATAAGCCAAAATAACTGAGGCTGAGAATGACGCTCAGTAGTAGAGTACTTGCCTTTCATAAGGCCCTCGATTCAATCACCAGCACACTGAAAAAAGGAAGGCATTAAAATAAAATTGCCATCGTCTGTTTTAAAGTTATATTGTCTTCAGTGTAATGCCTTTGTTAATGTGTGAGCTGTATAACTTTTGCTTGATGGTTAATCAGGTAACATATACATTGCCTGGCATATTGTGCATACTCAACCAAGACAACCACATGATTATTGTCACCATTATAAATATGATTAATTCTTCCTCTTTAGAAATCAAATGCATTATTCAACAATTTAACAGTTTCTGTAATACACAAACACTTATGGTTTTCCATCATTGTTAATTATGTCGATAAATTGACCCATTTCAAAAATCTAAAGCTCAAATTGACAATGGACTGCATTGTTTGCATAATTTATTTCTAAGTGATGATGCATTGCACTCAGCATATTTTACAGCAGAAAAGTACTTTAAGCCTGGTACTGAGAAACTCCTGAATGCTGTATTATCGCTAGACTTACATTACCCTTGTTTTGTTTCATTTTTTCAAGGATATATATAGGAATAACATATAACACATAGGATACTAGGTAAAGGAACTAAAACATACAGAACTGGATGAGTCATGCCTTTAGATTCTTGCAATAAGAGAAGAGGCAAAGTGTTATGAATCCAGAATGATCGAAACTTGCCTGTTTTAAAAGAAGTGGAAAGAGAGCGCAATAATTTCCAGAGAGGAGATGGATAACTGCTGCCTAAGATTAGCATGGATAAAGTTGCAGTCTATAAGTCTGGAATATTATTATGAGTGT
The DNA here is from genome assembly GCA_001685075.1 of Bramus lutescens. Classification (NCBI taxonomy): domain Eukaryota; kingdom Metazoa; phylum Chordata; class Mammalia; order Rodentia; family Cricetidae; genus Bramus; species Bramus lutescens. Next base: position 110,645 of record LOEQ01004325.1, on the reverse strand, counting down.
TCCTTTCTACGCCCACTCTGAATTTTTTTGTAGTCTTAATTTTTAGTACACTGCTTCTTACGCAGATATATGTGCTGTCAATATAAATAGCAAAGTTATTGTCCATGCTCTGTACGCTGTAGTGATTGGGGAGCGTTGGGTGCCAATCTGTAGTGATGAGGTGAGCACAGGCCTGCTTTTCGTCCCGCCCGGCTCCCGCAAGGCTAGCTTATACCCCAAAATAACAACACACAAATTGTATTCANTATTAACCAATGAAAGTAACACATAGACAGATGACCCTCCTACATCAATACACCTCATATGATCTTTAAGAAAATTAGCTTCTATGTAACACTGTACTTGGATAATGTATCAGATGCCCTTTAGATCTACTGTTGATAGTAATGAACATTACTAAGAATATTGGGCAGATAACACATTGCTTTATTTTACAAATATCAGCCTAGGTGTTTATTGAACTGAGCTAATCTTTCAAGATTTCCTCTCTTATTCTATTTCATATCCTCACAATCTGAGGAAAGGTTGGTTCAGTGAAGGAGGGGAGGAGCAGGGACGTGAACACGCCTGAAGGAATCCATGAATTTGATAATCCTTGTGTCTGGGAGGTCCCAAGGAGGCTTAAATCCACTACAGAACAAGTTCTTTGGTGTTGCGTATAAAAGTATAGAGCAGTTTTTCATGCTAGGGAGTCACAGCTGCAGGCTCCTTAATGACACCCTGTGCTCAATGGTGGCATGTAAGTACAAGCGGCCTCAGCACAAACCACAAGTGAGAGCACTTTAGACAATGGCAAGTGGTTTCCTGGGAGTAGAGTAGCATATATCCTCAAACTTCCCATGGGTGTAGCAACAATTAGCATTTTTCCAGAAAAGGTCTTGTGAAGAGTCTGAAAGTGCAGGTGCACAGCAGTACAAGGCGTACAGCCTGTTCTGTAATCCACGTTGCTGTTAGAAAAATGAATCTGTATTCCACCATAAAGGAGAAGGAAATTGAGGTAGTTCCAGGAATATGATGGAAATGGAGATCATGTTGAATATAAGCTAGATTCAGAAAGACAAAGGCAAATGTTTTCTCTCATATGCGGAATCTAGATTTTTTTCTCTCATATGCGGAAGCTAGATTTAGGTATATAGCCTTGGGGGATGGTGCATAAGTTTAGAAAGGGAGTAAGAGGAAAAAACAAGGGAAGGCAGTAGACTAGTGGTAGATAGATGATAGACAATAGATAGATAGATGATAGATAGACAGATAAATGGTAGATAGATAGATGAATGGATAAATAGATATAAATAGATGAGATATATATATATATA
>LOEQ01004325.1:98303-109310 GCA_001685075.1 Bramus lutescens | reverse complement strand
ATATATATATATATAAATAGACATAGATGGAGAGATGATAGATACATACATACATAACTATATAGATACATAGATAGATGATTGATAGGTAGAGATAGATAGATAGATAGATAGACAGACAGACAGACAGACAGACAGATTTGGAAGGAATAATGGTATAATTTGGTGTGATTGGGAGCAGTTACCTGAAGATAGGAAGGAAGAAATAAATAGTGGAGGAAGATGAATAAAAACTAAGTATAAAAACATATGACACATATGTACAAAAATATCTAAAGAAGCCAATTACTTTATATGGTAACTTAAAACTTTTAAAAAGTGATTAAAGTGATTTCTTTCTCTATCCTTTCTTTTCATGCTATAAGTTTGGCTTACTCCAACCTGCCTTTTTCCTCTAGGATATGCATTCATGAGCATAAGTCCTCAAGCTTAATATAAGCTTTATCATAAGAGAAAAGGGAAACATTTTGTTTCTTTCTGGCAGTTGCAGAAAGGCAGAGAATAGTTTGCATTGTGAAAGTATTTTGTGATTGTTATGTGTGATTCATGAATCAAAAAGAAACTCTGGCTACAGAACGTTGTTGCGATCCATGAAGATTTGTTAGCTTAAGGAAAAATCTGCAGTAGTATTTATAATCACCTTCTTTACAAATATGTCCTGTTGGTATTAATATTTAATTTGAATTTTCTGCTTTAAAACAAAGCATAGAAATGTGAAGTTCATTCCACAGAAGTAGATCAGGGAAACACACTCAGTTTTTACAAGGTGATTGCTAGGCCAGTACCATTTGGTGAAGATGCTTTCTTTTTTCCATTATAGAATTTTAGCTTCTTTGTCAGAAATCATGTGTTAATAGGTGTGTGGGAAAATATACAAGCTTTGATTCAATTCCATTGGCCAACCTGTCTGTTCTTATGCCGATACCAAGCTATTTTCATTAATGTAGGTCTATAATAGAGCTTGATGTCAGGGATTGTTATGCCCCCAGAAGTTTCTTTACTGTACAGAATTGTTTTGGCTATCCTGTTTTTTTGTTTTTGTTTTTGTTTTTCATATGAAGTTGCTTATTGTTCTTTCAAGGTCAGTAAAGAATTGTGTTAGTATTTTGATGGGATTTTGATAAAGCATGGACTGAGCTCCCAAAGTCCAGTTGAAGAGTGGGAGGAGTGAGAATATGAGCAAAGAGGTCAAGACCATAATGGAAACTCCCACCGAAACAGTTTACTTAAGCTAATGGGAGCTCACCAACTCCAGCCAGACAGGGAAGGAACCAGCAGAGGAGGTTTGATCAGGGAGACTTACACCCACTGTCAACATACCGACCACGTCACTGTGGGGCCAATGGCAGTGGCACCAGAATTTATCCCTACTGCTTGCACTGGCTTTTTGGTAATCTATTCTCTTTGGATGGATACTTTGCAAGCCTACATATAGTAGGGAGGGCCATGGACCTTCCCCAAAGCAGTGTGCATTACCCTCTCTGAGGAGTGGATAAGGATGGGAGGTGGAGGGAAAGAGAGGAGGGGAGTGAGAGGGAACTGGGTTTAGTATGTAAAATGAAAACAGGTAGTTTCTTTTCTTTTTTTAAAAGAGCTGATTCCTGTGGGCTAGTTTCCTCAGGGAGTAAAGAATTCAGCATGGGGAATACTACTTAGGACTATTCTTGGGACTAACCCCTATTAGAAGGAGCCAGAAGGAAACAAAGTTGGATATACTGGGAAAAGGAGCTACAGATGCAAATCTGGCTATAGCCTCATTTAGCCAGACACTGAGAATTTCCCTTCTGACTTGTCCTTGCTGAGCCAGGATTTTCTATCCCTAAGCAGTCAGATTCTGGATATAGACCACCATGAAATTATGAGCAGGAGCTGGTTCATCCCAACTCTCACAATCTAACTGCTTACATCAATGACCATTCTCTATTCACTGAAATGGAGGGGATGTATACTTGAAAATCCACAATCAGTCAGCAAATGTAATAAACCAGGTCTTCTTTGCTTTACTGGGGAAGCAGGTCTTAGACATTACTGAAACATCACTGCTACTGTAAAAAATTGTGTTTGTGAATGAGGCAACTGTATGGAATTGAAGCAATCCTACAGGCTAAGAGTGACATTTCTAGCAGTTGGGACTACACACTTTCCAGCCTAGTTAGAGTGTCTTTGACTTCCAATTAAAAAAAAATCTTTGGAGAGGCTGGAGGTCATTACCTTAACAAATTATAGCATAAGCAGGAAAATAAGCAGAGTAAGGAATAAGTGAGTATGGTAAGTATGATATGTGGTAAGCCAATATTGAACTCAGGCAGCAGCTAGCAAAGACAATGACCTCCCTTGAAAAACGAGGTTGTGGTTCTCTTTATACCTTTAAATTTGTGTGTGGGGGGGAGTACTAGGTAAGCATTGGTTTTCAAAATTAGATAGATTGTGTTTAGGGATGCTTTTTTATCATTTTTCATCTCTTTTTTGTCCAATTTGGTGCAAGAATGGATTCAGGAAATCATTTGTAAACATTGCACTCAAGAGACTGAGTAATTGTCTTTTAAGTTTGAAATCTGATCAGGTCAAAACTGCAATACAAACTGAGAAGAACTACAGATGTACTGGGTTATTGATCCTTGGAAAGAACAAAGATCTTCCCATCAGTGAACATCCTTGGAGGATATATACAGGGCTTAAACTTTGAATTATATAAATTTCACTGTACCAGTATGAATATTTTTTTCAACAAAACACAGTCACTCATACTTATAGGTTGGCTGCTTGTTTGTTCCTGGCTGCTCAGCCCCAAAATAATCACACAGAAACAATATTATTTGCAATACTGTTTGGTCAATAGCTTAAGTGTATTTCTGGATAACTCATATCTTAAATTAACCCATCTCCATTAACTTGTGTATCACCATGACACAGTGGCTTACCAGGTAAAGTTCCAGCATCTATCTATGGTGGACCTACATGGCTTCTCTCTGACTCCACCTTCTTTCTCCCAGCATTCAGTTTTGTTTTCCCCTCCTAGCTCTACTATGCCCTATCAACATGCCAAGGCAGTTTCTTTATTCAGTAACCAATAAAAGCAACACACAGACAGGAGGACCTCCCACACCAACCCACTTAACTTATAGTTTTAGTTACATGTTGATGGCAGTGAAAACAGTGTGAGAATCCTGAGACTGAACTGGATGTGATTGACATGCAGTGAATAACAACTAAAGAATGTCCTCTGTGTTAAAAATGATTTCAGTAAGATGGGTAGACATTCTTCACAATCTTTCAAGATTGTTGCATAAAGTTCAGGCTTCTGTTCATGATCTTCTGGGTAAATAACTCTAATCCACTCTACAAGATAGGAAATGTATTGTAAAATGTAAGTTTAGGTTCTTAATATTTTGACTTACTAACAGTTTGCCTAAAAAATTATTTGCCATATCACCCATTGAATATGTGTCCTGATATCTTGAGAAATGCCCTAATATTTTCTTAATTTTAAGAGATCTCTGGCTATCGGTATTCTGGTTCCTGGGACCATTTGACTTATAGAATAATATAAGGATTTCTAACAGTGTTTCATAGTGTTTAGTTTGCATACTCAGAAATGAAGATTTCTTGACGCTCATATAGTAATATACCTTTAAAATTGAAAGTTATTCTCATATACTAGAACTTAGTTACAAATATTTTGTGGTCCTATACTTTTATTCTTGTTTTCAGGACTTAGGATCACATTGGAAGAGGTCATCTTAATTGAGGAATTGAATCAGATTTGCCTGTAAGCATGTCTATAGTGATATCTTCTATGCTTTCTAGTTGATGTCAGAGAGCTCAGCCTTCTGTGGGCATTGCTACCCCTAGAGAAGAAATCTTGGTATGAGAAAGCCAGTTGAGCAAGGTAGTAAGCATCATTCCTCCATGGTCATTCAAGTTCCTGCCTTCCGCTCTTGTTCTGACTTCCCTTGGTGATGGAATGTTTGCTGAAAGAGTAAGATGAAAATAACTCTTTCCTTCCAAAGTTGCTTTAAGTCATACTATTTTATCACAGCAACAGAAATGCAAACTAGAGCTACCCATGAGGTAGCTATTGTAATGGCTCTCATTTACCTATAGAGATGAAATCATTTGCAGAAAGTTCCATGACTAAGGATTGATGAAGTCATGTTTTGGGTCTTTCTTCAGAGCTCATGCTTATCACCATTCTCTGACTCTACATAAATTTCCTTTGTAAATGATATATCATCATACCACAAGAACCCATTAAAGTAGGTGTCCAAATTTATACAGTGATGTGATAGAGTTCTGATCCACACAGCTATGCTATAGTACACATGCGTTTTTGAAAAGAGGTCATCTGGGGAAAAGTGGTATGCAGGTTGTAAGTGAAATATTTTTCTTTTTTTTGATTTTCCCAATGCAAAATTATTTCTATATTATGTTGCAGTCAATCAAATGTTATTAGTTCTTAAGTTGTCTTAGCTTAAATCAGTATGAGAAGAGAGAGGAAAAACACAAAGTACAAATGGAACTATTTCAAGAATTTTTATTTGTGAATTATGACATTGTTAAATACAAATGATGATTTTGTCTATGTGTGGAGAGACCAGATGTTCTTCATTTCTCCCAAGTAACGAGTTGCTTCTTTGTTTTTCCATTTGTTGAATACCAAATAACTAGGGTAGAAGATTTCCTACTAGAAGCCTGTGATGTTGCTGTTTAGGAACATAGGAAAGGTATTTATAAGTAGTCGTAACATCAACAGAAAAACAGGACAGTAGGAAAAGGCTTAAAGGAAGTATAAATGGAGAAACATTTGCGTTCTTTTCTTCTTTTACTTTTGTGATTATGATTACATTTTTACTTCCTTTTCTTCCCTCCAAATCCTCCCATATTCATGTACATGTATATTCATATACTTAGTATGCTGTAAATACAGTGTGGTGAAACATGACCATGAAAATGTGTGACAGAGAAGAGAGGTGAGTGCTTCAGATTTGGAGGAACAGGAACTTATTTAATTCTGGCTAATAAACACATGTGCATGTACGTTTCACTTCCAACCATAGCTTTCAGCAATTGTACCAGTTTCCACTGGCATTGTGCTTTTTACAAAGAGGAAAATGTAACAATTTAATATCAACTTCTGAGTTCCTATATGTAATTAACCTAGCTTGTGGATAAGCCTCCAAAAATATATCCATCATTATCATTTGAGGTGTTTTCTCCCACCATCACGTTACCTTGTGTGTATCCTGAAATCATAATTTACTTTTAATATCACCTGAAGCAAATACATATGGAAGATAAAGGTGAGTAGTTTGGTTTTATGTGTGTTAAGAACTCTTGAATAATCAATGTAGAATTTATGCTGGATAGAATGAATATATATATATGTATGTATGTACTTATTTAACATACATATATTATAAATCCTGAATAAATTTGAAGAAGCTCCATAGAAAAACTTTCTGTCTTTAAAAAGAAAAATTCTCAAAGTTGCTGTTGTGACAAGTTACGACCTTTGGAAAATGAAAGACTGAATAAGCATAAGAGACACTCCCAGATGCAACAGCTCACCTCTTTCAGGCTTTCATTTAAACTGTTAACTGAGAAAAGCAATTAACATTTCACCTGCATAGGCTAACATGTTTATTTATTAGTAAGGTTTGAAAAGCAGTCTGTATTCTATGGAAGATTTATGCAAACAATAGAAAACGACGTTTCTGGCCCAGATGTCCCTATCAATCATAACTCAGATGTCTATAAATTGAAGATGAATTTGGAGCTTACTTCAGGGGAGAGGGCTGAAAATATACTGAAGGTATATATGATTTTTAAAAGGCACTAAGTTAGGTGTGTGAAAAGGAAGCAAACCTAAATTTAGATGAAAAGTCTGAATAGAAGTGCTTGCCACATTGGAGAGAAACTAAAACCTGTCAGAATGAGCTGTGAGGGAGAGGGGTGAGAAAGCAGGCAGGAGAACCAGAAGGCTGACAGCATGCACTGCCAGGTGAAGTAGAATGAGCTCTACTTGAAGAGAACACTGAGACTCCGCGGAAGGCAACCACTGAAGTGCCAATAGAGGAACAGAAGACATGTAAAGGAAAGCTTCAGGAACCCATAGCATAAGTGATTTCAAGAACTCTTGAATCAAGACCGAGAAGTCCCTGCTGCTACAACCACAGCGTACAGAACAGCTGTGACACTGCAAGCGACAACTTCCTGTGGTGGCCCCAAGAGACTGAGAATAGCACTTGAAGGAAATCTGGCAAAAAGGCTGATGCAGTCACAATTGAGAATAAAAAGAAAAACATAACCACTCCTTAAAGTGAGCTGCTTTGTTTAGAATATGTAAATATATTGGAAGAAATTATGAAACCATGTGTACCTCTATTTTTCAGAAACCTTATCTATTTACAGAGTTTTGTTTTTCGCTTTCACTTCAAGTTGATGATGTCTCTAAGTTTTTTTTTTCTGTGTTTTTATATTTCCACATTCCTGTGCCTACACATCCGTTATGTTTGCCATAGACAGGAGCAGAGTATGACCTTGATTCTCCAGGGTTGATATTATTCTATGTTGTTTTTGAGGACACCATATATTTTATCTAGCTTATTAAATGTATCTCATAAGCATTGTTATTATATTTACATCTCTAATTCCCTGACAGGTTATGTATTAGAATCCTTTTCCTGATGCTTCATCTCAATGCCCCCACCCCTCTACGTACACACAGAAAAAGCTAATTCCATGTTATGTTATTGTTCTAGGTCAATGTCTTAGTTTTGTTTTCAAACTCTGTACATAGTTTTGATGTGCAGCCAGTGTTAAAAAAATGCTGGTTCAGAATGCTTGAAGAGTTAAGTAATAGTGTAAATAAGAAAACTATCGGAACTACAGATGTGAAAGATTCATATGTTAGTACATGACAACAATTGGAAAGATCAGTGAAAATGGTAATAATCTCAATAAGTTGTGTGCTCAGAGTGAGCACTCAGCAGGAGGATCGAGGATTAAATAATTTTAAAGATCTCTCACTTATGGTGATGTTTCTTAAAGAATCCTCTTCCCGGTATGCCCAGTTAGGTCAGGAAAAGGAACTATGAGAGTTTCTTGTTAGTAGATTTCATCAGTAGCAGAGAGAAAGAAATGATATCGCCTATCTAATACATCGTTTTTCCCTTCGCCCTTAAAGTACGATCCTATGAGGCTGGTCTTACAGGCCATCTTGAACTCTCCTACTCCTTGTGGCCAGCAATTCACATAATTCACCACCAGACGCCTGAGGATATTTATATTAGGCCATCATCTTTACAATTTAGGGTGAACCAACACTTTCTCCACAGGGCCATACGTTAAAGATTTGAAGCCACACAGTCTATGTTGCAACTTTTCTGTACTGCTGTTACAGCCTTTGACAATATTACAATGAATTGGTTGGCTGTGATCCAGTAAGTTACTTACTAAAGTAGGAAGTGGGCCACATTTGCCATGTGAGCCTTAACTAGCCATGCTGTGCTATAAATAGGGAAGTTTGATTTTATGAGTATGATGAGTGAGCATTGCATCAGTAATTCTCCTTTTATCAAAAATTAACCATAAAATATAAAATATCAGCCTCCACTATCACAACACAATACAAAACAACATTAAAGATAAATTATCTAGATGTAACTTAATATGTTGCTCACTGAGATGCTTAATTTGGTGTCTGTTCTCTTTCAAGTCTAAGGTATAAAAAATATCTACTTTTTAGGTTACCCTGAAAACCTTTAAAAGAAGTCCATTTACCATAAAGGTGCAAGAAGTCATTGTTTGGGAGTTTTCATTTAGTGCTTTAGAACCCATGGTCTCTAGTTCACCTGTTTTGTTGACTCTAACTGCCTGCTTACAATTACCAGAGAGAAGCTATTACTTGCCTTATAAATCCTAATAACTTTTGGATTACCTTTTTGACTCCCATTTATTTTTTCCTATCATGTGGTAAAATCATCAGAAAGGAATACCTTACTGCATTGTAGAGCCGTGAGCTTGCATAAAAATATTATAAATACATTTCCAACAAACAATTTCCCTGGAAACTAACTGTAGGACCTACCTGAGCAGAGGCTCAGTGGCCTCTCCTCTCTGGTTTTATTGTTAAAGCAGAAAAGTCTGCAGGAGTTCAGTGTGTGACTAAAAGGTATTTGCTTCATTCTGTAAGTGGAACTCATAGAGATGACAGGGTGGCAGTCTTCGCGAGGAGGGATCCACGCCAAGACTGTGTAAGAAGAAAGAGGACAGTTTTTCTAGGAAAGGTCTAGATACAAACATTGACAGATCATTCTGGTTTATTGGGCATGAAAGGATGCATAAATATTTCTTTCATTCTTTTTTCCAAAGGGAACAGGTTTAACAAATATATAGGGACGGGGGATGGAGGCAGAGAGAAACATGGAGAGATACATATAGAGAGAAAGTGAGAACCAGAAATACAGCATTCAGCCATCAATAGGCTAGGGGAAAAGCAGACACATCTTCACTGACATGATAGGATTAAAGCTAATGTCAAAGGTCAGGGGACATTCATTTCACATTAGCAAAAGACAATGGACAACAATAGCTACCTGATGACAAATTGCTTGTGTCATTTAATGCCTGAAAACCACATAAATATCCTCCACACTATGTCCCAAATTTGGCTGCCACTTCATGGAGGAAGGATAGAAGATATAAAACTCAAAATTGGTTTGGCAATTCTGAAATACTTCATTTTTTTTCTAAAAAATACAGTATTAAGTTTTGACTACTTACTCTAAGGTAAGGAGAGAAAAAGCTTTACTTCTACATTAGTTAATTAAAGAACATTTCATGGCTTGGATGTTCATGATTATAATTATACCACTTGTCCTGCTACCTATACCTGGAGATAGTGGAAAGCTTAGCATTCACAGGAAGGGAATTGATCCATGCATCACGGTGTTGTGAGAAAAATCCTAAGTAGTGTTTGCAGCCTATAATGGAGTGAGAAGAAAAACCTCTCTTGAAAGGCACAGTGAGTCCTAGTTTTAAACTCTGTGGCATAGCTGTAGCCTCCCCAGAGAAAAAGGCGGCTGACAAATCTGTCCTGCAAAGAGCAGTTAGGATTTCTGAGACAGAGCTCAGTGCCTCCTCTAAGGCAAAGCCCCCAGTAATAAAGAGATATATGATAGATAGATAGATAGATAGATAGATAGATAGATAGATAGATAGATGATAGATAGATAGATAGATAGATAGATAGATAGATAATCACCAAATATTATAAGCCCTCTGTGTAGAAGCAAAGCCAAAAATATTCTTTTCGTGTGGCAGGGTGGGGCTTCCAGGGTTGCTTTGGCCTTTCACCATGGTGATGAGAAACAGGAGCTCCTGATGTAAAGGTCAGCCCATGCAGAGCTTGTTTCTACCCTGCTGAGGAGAGCTTTCCCTGACTGAGGGAATCTCATTGGTTGCTGATGAGTCACAGATGCTGAAGCCCACAGCCAGAAGCATCTGATTGGCTGTCTCTCTATTTCAATATTTCCAGTCACGCAGGCTCTGATGAATGGTACACAAGGAGCAAACGCTGTGATTTGGATCAATTAATATGATGAGAAGGGCTGGGAGAGGTAACTCTCCCACACACCCAAACTAATAGCTATTCCTGCTGTTTCATTTCCTTGCTGCCGTGTTAGAGGAGGCTTTGTATAAAACAAAATCCTTGAGGAGATAGGAAACTTTTAAATGCTGCATAAATGTCAACTGTTCTATTGTTGTTCTGCTTACATCAGAGAGGCAAGGGTTACAAGCAGAAGGTCACAGTCGTGACGAAAAACTCAAAGAGTACTCTGGCCCACAGAAAGGTTGGGGGATATTAAATAGAGCCTCTGGGACTCATTTCCAATCTTAGCTTGGTTTGACGTTTGTCTCTGAAACCTGCAAGAGACATCTACAAAATGGATTTCCTTTCTTTCTCACTAATTGCAAGACTGTTAATTTGTACAAGGCTTTGAAGCCAAGAATCTAGGACCACACACGGAAGTCTCTCATACATGCACTAAGTCCCGAATGCTTAATTAACAGATCATAAGAAAGGTAATTAGCATGAAGATAGGGTTTAACGTGCAAAATTCATTTTGAATTCATAGCAGGACTGCAAGTAATCACTATTATCTGAGTTTATAAGATGAGGAAACTGAAAATTCCGAATGGTTAGAAAACTTAACAGTGGGGCAAGTGAAGAAAACATTCGGTACTCTAGCATATATACTGATTGTGACACACAAGAAAGCAACTGCCCCCAAAGGTCAGGAAGTCCACCACTCACTTCTCATGTATTGATCCTTTGATAAGGATTTCTTTAACAAACGTTTATTAACCCCTTTGTATACTAGGCCTAGTGTGAACTAAAGCTGTAAAAATAAGTACCTGAATTTTAACCTGGAGATACTCACATTCTAGTGAGGAAAAGGACCAGTGTGTGTGGTTGGGGGGCGGTTAGTGTGCTCCATGTGCACGGCTAAGGGAACAAACATCATGCTTAGCAGAAAATGCCCTAAACTTGCTGAGCCATCTCCCTGGCTCAGAGGGTAATATTTTCTGTCAGTTTTGTGGATCTCACCACTACTATCTTCACTTAATGTGTTATGGGCTATTCAAGGAACTTTAACCCGGTGTCCCTCGGCAGTTATCATGGATATCTTATATTCCTAAACAGCTCTGTAAATTTGTAATCCTTGTGTATAGTTTTAGATAATGCCTCTTTAACTGTTTTCTCACCTCTACAAATCTAGACATTGCATGAAACATCAATCCAAAACAGGTATAAATGACATAATAAAATGTTGGCCTTTATTGAGCATATAACATGCAAAGGTAGTGTCTAATTACATTCATACCATGTAGCTATATTTTTAGAAGATTTAAGTAGAAAGTTATACACTAACAGAGCAATTATAAAAACTAGTTTCTAATTCAGAGAGTCTGTGTCTGTAAGAAATGTCCCTGTAGAACTTC
>LOEQ01004325.1:86267-96417 GCA_001685075.1 Bramus lutescens | reverse complement strand
TTTTATCATAACTAAGGAAAACTATAACTATAAATTCTTCAACTCCATCAAAGTCTCCAGAAGGATATAATATTACCAAAGTAAACAGGAAGTGCATTGTAAGCAACATCCAAAACTCTAGAAATGACAGAGACATCTCACTGTCTGGACAGTCACCCAAAGTTCCTCTGTATTGTTGGGGCATCCATTTCAGCCTATAGGCCCATAGTATCCAATAGACTTTTCCATGAAGCAGGAAATTTGAAGATCTGTTCTGCCTAGTAATGGTAAAGTCCATCAGTTGCTTTCTTCAGTGTCCTGTACAATGTCTGGCAGACTCTTTCATTGGTGTAGGAGTTTCTTCTGTTTGTGTGTTTTGTTTTCATTGGTTAGTGAATAAAGAAACTGCCTTGGCCTACTTGATAGGGTGAAACTTAGGTAGGCGGAGAAAACAGAACTGAATTCTGGGAAGAAGAAAGCAGAGTCAGGGAGAAGCTATGGATCCTTTCCCTCAGACAAATGCCGGTTAGAATCTCCTGTAAGCCACAGCGATGTGGTGACACATAGATTAATAAAAATGGGCTAAATCAAGATGTAAAAGTTAGCCTATGAGAAGTTAGAGCTAATAGACCAGGCAGTGTTAAAATTAATACAGTTTCTGTGTGGTTATTTCAGGTGTAAGCTAGCCGGGCAGCTGGGACAAACAAGTGGGCCCCCTCCCTGTAACATTCCATGTATCAGGAATCGGTTTCCTGACAGAGTGGAAGAAATCCCAACTTCAGCAGTCATTTCTCTGTGGGGCCTGCATGTCTAGTTCATACATTATAACATCAAGCAGTCCAGGCAAGGTCATTTTCTTGCCCAAGTGACTAACAAACTCCATTAGGAGCCTCTTCAGTGCACATCTTTCTCGTGAAGTTATCAGCACTGTGAGGAGCAGATGTGTCTCATTGTCATGAAAAGGCCTAAGTTTTTAAAACATTTGAGGGTCTCTGAAAGATTTGAAAAATACCCATCTAACTGAAATAAATTTGTATATATTTAATATAGCTAGGAAAACTTAGCAAACATGACTACAAGCTTGACTATTATAGATGATTATTTATTAACCTGAATTTCTTAATTATTTTTAAATGATCTACACAAATACAATGCCTTAATCAAGAGCAGAAATATACATATAACAAAATTGACCTTAAATTTGCATCAATAAGACAAGATGCAAAGTATTCATCTATATAGCATATCCTCCTTTAAATGTAAACAAACATTTACAAACAATATTTGGGAATTTGAGCACAGTTCTCTCCAAACTACTTTCTGCTGTTTATTGGGCAAAGTAATTTTTGGGGGTGTTTATGGCAACCTGTTGGGATGTCTTGGTCCATCAAACCATATTAATCTGAAAGAAAGTCACAGGTTCTAGTCTTCTGTGGAAACAAAAGCAGAACCTCTTTTCCAAAGCAACAAATTCTTAGTCCCAAATTTTAAAGTCAAGATACCTTTATGTTGGTTTAGCTTAGCAGTCCATACAATGAAATGTCTCTGTGTACTTAGCTCCTTCACAGTCAAAATATTCAAAGAAAACATAATAATATACATAACCCAGACTCTCCATGTATATTCCTCCTTCACGTGATTTATTTTCCTTTGCTTCTTTAATTTATGGCTGTCTGTACTCTGTCACTTTAAAGACTTTTATCTTTTTTAAAGTATTTATTTCTTTTGATAATTGTCTATATCCTTTTTCTTTTCTCTCCTAAGCCTATGTACCTTTATCCAACACTGTGACCAATTTAGAGGTCTTTTTTATCTGAATCTATCTGTATTGTGTATCTGTAATTATTTTCTGTCCAGGAGTGCTTCTTAAAATGCTAGGCACTTCTTAAAATCCTAAGCAGTGGCATTAATACGGCAAATAAGGCTCTGCCTGCTTGCTGTGCCCAGTCCAACATGACAGAAGTCCGTTCACTGCCTCTGAGGCTGCTGGGTGGGAATCATTCTCACCTCAACTCTGATAACCAGTTGGCCTATGCTACCACCAAGTAACTTGCAGCACACTGCCCACAAACCCCATTTAAATGCTCGGCCACCTGAAAGAGCTAGAGTTTGTGCTGACCAAAGAGCCCAGAAAGCTGCCAGGTCAAAACTGAGCAGCTTTTTTTTCTGTGACCGCTGAATCAGGGAACCCTCTCTTAATGGAGTCGTGGCATTTAGCCATGCTTAACTGTTTTTTTTTGTTATTGTTGTTGTTGTTTTGCCTAGAATTCCTTCACAAAAAATCTCTTGGGTTTTAAGTGGATTTTAGTTCGCCCTGTTGGAGCACTAATTTGTTGTAGGGAGGCCACTTTTTTGTTCCCTGCTGCACCGGCTCAAAATAACCACACAGAAACTGTATTAATTAAATCACTGCTTGGGCTATTAGCACCAGCTTCTTATTGGTTAAGCCTTACATCTTAATTTAACCAATTTTCATTAATCTGTGTATCATCATGTGACTGTGGCTTACCAGCAAGGTTTGGTATCTGTCTCTTGTGGGGCTACATGGCTTTTCCCTGACTCTACCTTCTTTCTCCCAGCATTCACTTTAATTTTCCCTGCCTAGCTGTACTCTACCCTAAGCAGGCCAAGCTAGGTTTTTTATTCATTAATCAATCATATTCACAGCATACAGAGTGGAATCCCACATCATGTTTCATTGAAATGAAGTTTAAAGTTCAGAAGCTACATTTGGAATGAAAAAGTTATAGGGAAAAGTAGGCAAATTAGTGCTGGGAATATGGATAATGCTCAGTAAATGATTTCTGGCTTAAATGAATATACTGACTTCATGAGTATGAAGTGTATGCTATTTTTATAAACACAGTTCAAGAAGGAAGATAAAGGGAAACTAGGAAACTTCATTATTTCTACTAAGAACTTACCTTATTGCCCTTCTACCCAAAAGATTAATGCGTGATGACAGTCATGTACACATTCAAATGACATTAGATGAATGGCTTGAGAGTGATTACGGGTTGAAAACCAAGAAGAATGGACAGAAATCACTGTCAGATGATGCAAGCTGAGAACTTGGATGCTGAAAATACCATCATTTCTTGGCAAGATGATAGCATGATATATCACTTTCCAAGTATTAGACAAGGCTGTGTGCTTAGATTTTGATAAGAGCAATGGTTAAAACTTGATAGCTCATATCTACTTCTGTAAAAATAAAACTGGAAGGAACAGTTCCTTAAGAAGAGTGTAGTTTACTGAGATTTATTCCAAAATAATTAATAGCACTTAATAAAGAATGTACACATTATGAAGCTTGACAAATGACCATATGGGTAAGAAGCTTAATGCACAAACATGATGTCCTGACTTTGCATCCCCAGCACCCATGTTAAACAAAC
Source organism: Bramus lutescens (assembly GCA_001685075.1). Taxonomy (NCBI): domain Eukaryota; kingdom Metazoa; phylum Chordata; class Mammalia; order Rodentia; family Cricetidae; genus Bramus; species Bramus lutescens. Next base: position 93,040 of record LOEQ01004325.1, on the reverse strand, counting down.
AAACAAGCACAAAACAGGCCTGAAGGCATACCTTCCCAATCCCAGCACTGGAACTCAGAAGAAAGAGGATCCCAGGGATTGCTGGCCAGCCTGACTACGAAATAGGTTATCTCCAAATTTAATAAGACCTGGCCTCAAAAAGTAAGATAGAATTCATCAGAGGAAGACATTGACTTGACCTCTGACATTCTTACACACAGGTTCCACCAACCCCCATTACTCTCTTAGTCTGTATCTAGGAATTATCATTTTCCAAGCATGAGAAAGTCATGATCTGAGCTTACCCCAAAGTTACTACCTTACCAACACCAAAACAAAGAACAGGTTTTTTTTCTGATTTTTTTTCTTTCCTCACATCTTAATTTTACCAAGTATGTTCTAACTAGAGCGTTTCTTCTTTGTGTGTTCTTGGAAAATTATTAACCCTAAGAAATGAATGGACATGAGTCATCTATTCCATATCCTGATATTTTTCAAGAAAGATCAGGAAGAAATGCAGTGATTACACAATGCCAAGAAGTGACTACTCTGTGCCAAGAATGCGGGTGTCAGAAATGGATGTTTGAGAAGAGAGATTTTGGAGAAAGAACTTTGCAGAGGATCATCCTACTATGGTAACAGTAAATGCATTTGCCTTTGTTTCTTCTACCTTCTATTCAAGAGTACTTACCCAACACTAAGATTTCCATAGTCATACTAAGGGAACTGTATTTTTTTTTATTGAAATGATGGTGGCACAATGGTGGAAAGCATAGAGCTATGAGAGAGTTGAGTTGAGGCTTTTTTTTTGATTCTTGAACAGTTTCTCTGTGTAACAGCTATGGCTGTCCTGAAGCTCACTCTGTAGACCAGGCTGGCCTTGAACCCATAGAGATTCACTTGCCTCTGCTTCCTGAGTACTGAGATTAAAGATGTGTGAAATCACTGCCCTGTGAGAGAGGAGATTTCTTATACTATACAAAAGTATCATTTGATAACATTTAAATTTGACTGATATAAAATAGCAGAATTATTTCACAAACAATTCTTTGTAAAGTGTAAACTGTGCCTGATATTATTCCATGTGCAGAGGCCACATGTGAATAATAATTAGTCGGGGCTTCAACCCAGCCCCCTGGCCATTCATCTTTGGAATGCTGGGCAGAAAACTCCATTTCAAACTTCTTCCACTGGGAGTTGCCTCAGTCCAAACTCCACCTCCATGAAAGCCTGCCAAACAGTGACTCCTCCCCAGGGAGGGTCAAGGAAGCCCACCAAATGGTGACCCTCCCTAGAGAATATCAAGACCACTTCCACAGGCTACTTAAACTACCCCCTAGAGAATAAGTACGTGGTCTCCCCTCTTCCTCTCTGGTGGTTGTGTCGGCTTTCCTCCCCCCAACTCCGTGTTTTCCCAAGACTATCTGAGAGTGCAGGCATCCAATAAAACCTGGATATCTTTTAATTCAGTTTTATTTGGTCTGATTGGGATTATTTACATCAGTGGAGAGGCTTGTTTCTAAGAAAATGCCTAACAAATGACACCGACAAAATGTTCTACCCTGAGGTAGCTTCTACAAGAGAAAGAAAAAATGCAGAATTTAATAGTAATAATAATAATAATAATAATAATAATAATAATAATAATAAAAGTATTGGCATGACAGTGAGTATCACTTGGCATTTTAGCCAAAGACTTCACTGAGACAGTGACTTGTGTAGAAAGTGCCCAGTTTGAGTATTACAAATAGTTTCAGGAATAACATTCTAAGCACAAGGAATAGACACTGAGAAGCCAACCAGATGTGCTTAAGAAAGCAATCTTTTGGTATATTTGGTGACAAACATGTTTCATGTGTTTGAGAAACAGTAAGGAAGCCACCATCATAGAGAAATGAGTAAGGGTTAGAGAAGGGTTTGATGGATGGTCAGAGAAGTAAGAAGCACTGTATTATTTAGAAGTATTAAGCAGAATATAAAAATGACATTGTACTAGTTGAACATAGGTTACATTCAGAAAGAGAAAAAAAAACATTACATTGGGAAGGGATAACAGCTTTTGTTATAAATGCTATGGTCTTTTCATTATGTGCTTTCCCTCCCAAACCTTCTCCACACTCCTTAAAGCTTTGCCCTAATCAGTTACCTGCCCCAATTATTTACAGAAAATCTAAGTCCTTAGTTAATAAAATAAATAACCATCTTTTAGCCTTAAAATAAGGATTCCTTCTAATCCCTTCCTTCCTGCATCTTTTATCAGTAGATGTGTTGATCTCACATAGCCAAGAATTCTGATCTCATCTTCTGCTGAGGGGCTTCTGGATAATCACCTCCTTTGTGGATTGTGCTGCATTTCCTTTGTGGATTACAGTTGTGTTGTTCATCTTGTGAATACTCTCCTCAGGGATCTCTTGAGAATGCTTCCTTTTGTGTTTTCCTCCGTGCCGATGGGCAGACTGACTCATAAATTCAGCTTCAGAAGCCTCATGCAGATTCACTCCAAAGTACTTAACTCTGAGTCCTTTCCATACCTTCAGACTAGAGCTCCTAAGTATTGGGCATGAGCAGTTTTAGAATCTATGGTGTGGAGGGTAGTCTAACAAATAAACCAAAGCTCTCCTCCAAATGTGCCTCATCACTTCTGCTGCCTATTCTACTGAATTGCCATTCACCATTGTTTCAGATGCTGAGAATTCATCTGTTTCCTCCCTCACTCTTCCATCCATACAGTGAGCTTTTCAATTCATTCATTTCCCTATGAGCCCTCACTGCTACAGCCACCACTATTAACCTTAAACTGATTCTTTGCACTTCAATGTTTGCTGGAACTACATAGCATTTATGATACCCATACTCTTTTGTTTTAAAATCTGAGAGTAAATTTCAGGATATTGTAAGGGAAACAAAAGTTAGTCTATTTAAACCAGATGCAATAGGTTTGGTGTAGGAAATAGTGCTCCATCGCTTTTGGAAGAAATGGATGAGTAAAGCTGAAGGAAGCTGACATTGAAATCACAAAAGCTAATGCCTAAAGACTCAGTTAAAGTACTTAAATCAGTGGCTCTCAGCAGCTCATTAGGACACTGCTGTAAATGTTCCATTTTCCCTTGGGTATTACTGCAACTGCTTCAAGAGCACAATAACTTTGCCTGCTTACTCATCTTCAGAATCTCAAGTTTCTGTCTTTCATTAACCAACTGTACAATAAAGCTGAGTATGGAAACCTTATCACTTCTGTCCCCACTTAAACCCCCTTTTCACTGCTTCCCAACTTACCTTCAGCTCTGTGTTTTAAAATGCCTTCAGATCATTAAAAAAAAAAAAACAGTGTTATGATAACGCTCCCCTTCTCAAAATTCTTCAGTGGGTCTTCATCCATTTTAGGTAAAAACGCCTTAATAATATTAGCAAGATATTTAGAAATATTGACCTACCTTATTTGTCTGACTCAGTTGTTTATAGTAGCTACCTTCAATTCTTCTCAGTCTATGTTTAGCAAATGATTTCATGAGAAAACATCACTGCAAAAAAAAATTAGGATTCTACTAAGAGGTTCAAGTTTACTACGTTGTACTAAAGAGTAGACAGTAGCAGTCAAAAATGGATGGTAGATGAATGGGGGAATTAAATGGTTTTGATAAAATATATGCAAGCATAGAATGAATAGGTTTGTGATGTATAAATATGTTAATATGACTGATTATATTGTGTCTGAAATGAGAAGGAAATCAATAGGTACATTACGTTTGAGGGAATACTGAAAATAGACTCAATTATTCCCCCAAATCGTGCCTCCAAATTAGTAGCTCATTATGCTAAAATCAATCAGTTGTCCTAAAGTATCCCTATTATCTGAATTTCCCATATAATTGTGCTACTTCATACCCACACTTTGTCCAATAAAACAGCCACAGGACTAAAAAGGCATTTTAATTTTAGTCAATTCCAATGCATCTTGTTAAAAAGAAAACATTCCCAAACGCAGCTTAAGTTAATTGTGATGCTTTCTCTCTTCTTTCATGAATTATTTTCTCAAAAATACAAATGTTTTCCAAACTAAAGTGAAATTCACTTGCATTTGTGTGTCAGGGCTTTGTCTTTTGAATTCCATTTTCTACCTTTCAGAGAGACTAGAGCATATCATTTGCCATAGACTCAACAGTTCAAACTTAAAGGTGCAAATTAAGAAAACTAGATACCTAACAGGGAGGTTATGCATTTTTAAAAGCAAGTGCTAATTAAATTTCCAGAGAGCATTAAGAAAGGGATGTTCAGAGGAGTAAAGCTCTCTTTAAGAGTTGGCAAGATTAGATTAACTGTATATTTTAAACATGGTAGAACCATCCTTTTGTACTGTCTATTGGAGTGTTATTTTACGCTTATTACTCAACACTTTAAGGAATATATTATATTTTCACACGAACTAACTTCTAATGTTCTATATTACATGAGAAGAGAGGAAGCATCTACAGGGGCCTACTGGAAGAAAAGAAGGATAATTTCTCTATGTGGCTACCTGCAGTCTTCCAAAGATAAAAAGCTCAGGAAATTTGGGGACTGTCACTGACTGGTGACAGAACTTCTACAAAAATGACATGTTCTTCAAATATTCTTCTTCTTGGTCTAGGAAGGAACCATAGATGGTGATGCACTTGAGCCAGGATGGCGATGTATTAGGTTAAGTCAGAACATTGTTTTAACTTAGAGTCAGTTTAGGATATTTGCAGTCTTGTGAATTCTTAGGTGATGGAAGAAGGCACCAATGATTGAAAACACAAAATAATGCTGTTGCTCATGACAAAGGGATGGATATTAAATATGGTGGACAAATAATAATCCTATTATTTTGATACTGTTATTATTTCAATCCTAGTGTAACATACTATGTGGCCTGCTTGTATCAACCTTAGATAGTCTTGTCACTTACAACTTCTAGAGCAAAAACAGTATGCACCGAAGAGACTAGAACATATGAGTGAACGCTCTTTGCAAGCACCAACTCCATCTCTCTGTGTTCAGTGATCTGTGAAACGGAGGGGGAATGTATGTGGGGGAGAGGAGGAGTGAGAGGGGAACTTGGAGGACTGAAGCGAGGGAAAATGTGGTCAGGATGTATTACAAGAAAGAAGAATCGAATTTCAATAAAAAATAAGAAAATAAGGTGGCATAACTCTAGTATATTTTTTACAGAATAGATAATATGTCTCTTTCATAAACAGTAGTGAATTGGCAATGCTGTCCCACACTGTGAGCTTGCCAACTCTGACAGTAAGTACACTGACATTGGCAGGAAATTTTTTGTGAATGTCCTTGAAGTTCAACTGAATCTTTATTGAATTTCTAGGTGCCTGTTCTTATATAGGTGCAACATTCTTTAAAAAGGAAAAATATACTTACTCTCTTTAATCAAAAACATAACTAAATATCTGTTTCCTGCAGTTACACTATATTCTATGCAAAATATGACTGGCCTAATGTGATTTTTAATTTATTTCGAACAACAATTTAGTAGCAATGCATAATCATCACTGCATATTTTCAACATAAATTATTTTTAATATAAGGTGTAACATGGTGATTATAATAGAGGACCATGCATTAGAGTGGATTTTCCATCTACAGGTCAAAACCCCTAAACTTAAGTCTTAGTTCAGTCACTTCGTATGATGTAGCAGATGTTCTCTTTCATGTCACTACCCACATCTCCCCACTCTGACTATGCCAGGGCACAACATCCATCTGCTACCAAGTACCTACTTAAAATGATTGAGAATACTCTGTAGCATGAATTCTAATTGTTCTTAATAATTTAAACCAGGAGTCAGATATTAGGAGATGAAAGCTGAAAGATCAGAGAATCAGTGCAGCCATTAGAGAGACCTTTTACCTCTATCGAATCCTCAGACTGAAGGAGTTATCCTGTCTCTATGAATCCTCAGACTGCATGCTCAGACTGCTGCCTCAGACTGCATCTGAACTCCTGTCTCCTCCTGCCTTATATTTATCTCTGTGCCCAGCAATATGTCTTCCTGTCTCCACCTCCCTAGTGCTGGAATTAAAGGCGTGTGACTCCCAAGTACTGGAATTAAAGATGTGAGCCTTCACTGCCTGGCCATGAATCTATCTTGAGTTTCCCAGGGTGGCCTTGAATTCACAGAGACCCAACTGCCTTTACCTCCCCAGTGAAGGGATTAAAGGTGTGTTGCTCCACTGCCTGCCCTCTATGGCTAACTAGAGGCTTAGCTCCACACCCTGATCTCCAGGCAAGCTTTATTTGTTAAATTACAAGTGAAATATCACCACTCTCTTTTGGCTACATCTCACTCCAATCCCAATATAAAAGGGTTGAATTCTGGGCTGTTGTTGTATCTTGGGAGCAATCTTCAAATGAAAGAATATAAAATTTCTAACCCCATTACATCAGCTATCACGGGAAACACATGCCTCACCTATATATGGAGGAAGAGGCCCTATCCCCCAGGAGCGCATCCTGTTCCTCCTCCCTATCTACCACAGCCACAGGGGCCAGTCAGCAGCATATTCCTGCCCTCACAAAACATCTGCTGAAACTTCAGCAATCATGGGAGTCACACGCCCTACCTATACCTGGAGGGAGAGGTGAGTGTCTGAGCTGCCTACTTGAGAACTCTGCTTTCTAGGTCCTAGCCCCTGGGAATATTACATGCCCCACTCCCATATACTGCAGCCCCAGTGACCATACAGCAGTATCCCCCCCTCCGCCACCCCAACCGTCTCCCACAGCATCAGCAGCCTCCAGAGCCACAGATCCCGCT